>CAAKHG010042659.1:0-12308 GCA_901007715.1 Dactylopterus volitans | reverse complement strand
TGCCTGCAGCAGACATGATATGACAAAATCACACCTCCGACCGCAAATCCTCCACAGGCAGCAGGTGAGGTTAAGGACGGGGAAGGATTAACTAATGATCACAATTTTTAATGACCAGATAGCTATCTATCATTTTTTGCAACTGTTGTGACATCACAGATTTATTTATTTATATTTCAGTGCTTCTCCAAAAACCACAGGACCACAGTAGAGGTGCATAGAATGCACCTCTACTGTTTTGTCATGCATGCTACATAATGCAGGCATACCTTGCAACATAGGTATAGGCAGGCATACCTATGCAAAAAGGTATGCCTGCAGTATGTAGCATGCATGACAAAAACAGACACCAGAAAGTAACAGGTTATACAAGTTTTGATTCCTTTGGCCACAGACTTTAGAAAAGCTGTGTTTAGTCATTTGGAGATTAACATGAATTCAGCAATGTAAAGGAAAATGAGACTAAACCCTGCCCCTTTTCTAGCTTTGGACACAAATTGGATTCATCCAAACAATTCATAAAGATTATGCATAGAAACAAATTGAGCTTTTTAAAGAGCAGAGGCATGTGTTTTGGTTGTCTCTCTTTTGGCCACATCAGCAAAAATTGTAAAAACAAGGTATACAAACAAAATCACCCAAGTACCCAACACATTAACATAAAAAATGACCAAGTCAAGGAATCTGAAGGGCTCCATGATGTAAAAGGAAGTGCATCAGCCGAGCTATGTGGTCACATAGGGTCTGGAGCTGGTATATTGTCCATCGTTCCAGTCCATGTTAAAGCAGCAAAAGGCAGTCAAGTCCTGAAGCTGTACAGTCTCCTGGACCCTGGCTCCAACGCAACCTTTTGTTCAGAGACTCTAATGTTCCAGCTCACAATGAGAGGTTGTCATGCCCTTTTCCCTACAAAACAAGGACAAGACCACATAGCTTCCTTTGCTCTCCAGACAAAGGATAGCCACTGAACTCAATCTCCCAGCATTCTTAAAACTTTCACACTTGGGTGTGAAAACCCCATCTTCAGTTTCCATTGGCTACTATATGGGCAGGACCCCTGAGGTCAACAAGGCATGTATAAAGGAGAAGCTCCCTACTCTCTTGCTCTCCTTAGCTCCTCAGCTGCTGGAGACCTGAGAGCTTCACCCCTCCATGAGGCCTGCACAAAGCAGAGGCCTCCATTTGACCAAGCCTAGGTAGCAACACGATAGCCTACCAAAGGACAAGACGAGCACCACTGGCACAACACAAAGTCTGCCAGTTGAGTTTTAACCAGCCAAGGAGCCAACCAGCCAAGGAGTTAGCCTTGACAAACTCCGCCAGGAGAACTGAAGAAACAAGACTCAACCATGGCGAGGACTACCACAGCTCACTGGGCAAAGCAAACCAACTTGGACGTCAAACCAACTGAACATTGCAACAACTGAACTTCACAATCAACTACACCGCAAACCTGCGAACAATCACATCAGCGGCATCTTTCTCATTCACGGGACCTGGTAACATAGTGGGCCTAGTCAGCTTACCTCATCTGCATTTGACTAAACATAAATGTTATCAACCCTGACAATGTGTATTGATATAATTCAATCTTACGGTTATTGTGTTTGGTCTGTCATTAGCCATTTGACTGCTCATATCCTGTGACTCAGCAGTGAATAAAAGGGTCACCCCCTTCCCACCCACACCTTTTGCCTAAGATATCAACACTGCCCGACAATGTGAGCTGAACAAATGATTCCTCGTGTGAGGCATAGAGCTCTGAGCACAACAGGTAAGAAGACGTACATTCTGCTCAAGACGATGAACTAGGGAAATACTTTCCCAGCTCACACTGTCTTTGGACTTTAAGTTTCAGCAATGGACAGTAATGACTTCGTATCTCTTCCTGCAGTTTTTACTCAAAAGGAAATCCCAGTTACCTTCAACGGCATCCCCAAACAGAGTGAGCACGGGGCGTATCTAAGAAAGGTGAGACTTCCCAACATTAATGCTAATGTGGAGTTATCAACTGGCACAAATGCTCAAAAGTTATTAGAACACTGGGAGTTTATTAATAGTCAAGCGGATGGTCCCTACACTGTGAGGTCCTTACTGGGTTGGGTTGTAAGTGGGCCACAGAGAAGCGGGGAGAGTGCTGAAGCAACTGTCAACAAAATATCAGCTGCCAGTCTGGAGAAGCTGCTGATAACGCAGTATAATCAGGACTTCATTGAGGTTGCATTGGATGAAAGAATGGGAATGTCAGCTGAAGATAGGAGATTTATGGAACTGTCCAGTGAAGCTGTATTAAAAGATGGACACTACCATCTCAAGTTGCCCTTCAAAAGGACCAAAGTCAACATGCCCAACAACCATCAAGCTGCAGATCACTGTCTGCAGTGCTTAAGAAGAAAAAAGAGTAAAGACCAACAGTTCATGGATGATTACATCTTCTTCCTCAATGACATCTTTCAAAATAAGTATGACAAGGCGGTCCCACCAGAAGAACTGAGTACATACCAGAAATATCTGGTACGTACCGCACCACGGAGTGTATCACCTGAGAAAGAAAAAGTTCAGAGTAGTTTTTGACTGTACAGCCACTTACCAAGGAGTGTCCCTTAACACTGAATTACTGCAGGGCCCAGATTTGACTAATTCTCTTGCAGGAGTCATTCTGAAGTTTAGAAAAAAGCCCATTGGAATTATGGCTGACATTAAGTCCATGTTCCACCAGGTTAGAGTTGAGAAATTGGACATGGACTGCTTGGACTTCTTGTGTTGGCCATAGGGTGATACTGATCAAGCGTTCAAAGAGTACCGAATGCTTGTGCACATTTTTGGCACTGTGTCCTCCCCAAGCTGCACAGGGTTTGCTTTAAAAAAGACTGCAGATGGCAATGTAAAGTTGTTTCCCCCTCAAGAGGCAGAAACAATCAGGAACAAGTTTTATGTTGATAACTGTATAAATCAGTAGCCAGCAAAACTGAAGCTATCCAGTCAGTGAAAGATCTCACCAAACTATGCAGCAAAGGTGGGTTTCAACTCACGCAGTGGGTTAGCAATAGCCTAGCAGTTCTTTGCTCCATTCCCCAAGACCAAAGAGCAAAGGAAGTTAGGACATTGGATCAAAGATGGCCTCCCAGTCGAAAGAGCACTGGGACTTCAATGGTGTGTGGACTTCCAATTCAATGTTCAGCTCAGTCAGAAGCCACATACTTGAAGAGGCATACTGGCTGTCATAAACTCAATCTTTGATCCTCTGGGCCTTCTATCTCCTCTTATTCTTCCTGCTAAGCAGCTTCTACAGAAACTCTGGCAGAAAGGCTTTGGATGGGATAAACCCCTACCCCCAGATAGTGTAAACTAAGTGGAAGGACTGGACTGACAGTCTGGCAAGGATAAAAGGCTTCAAAGTCTCATGGTGCATGAAGCCGAAAAACTATGGCAGATCTACATCAGCTGAACTACATCACTTTGCTGATGCCAGCAAGGGTTCGTATGGCTCTGTGAGCTACATCAGGCAAGTTAACAGTCAAGATGATGTGCATGTTGCATTTGTTCTTGGAAAATCCAGACTTCTTCCCTTAAAACAGATCATGGTACCACGTCTGGAGCTGGTGGCTGCAGCACTGCTGGTCAGGGTGGACAAAATGCTAAGGAAAGAATTACATCTTGATCTAAAACTCTTAGTTTTTTGGACTGATAGTCAAATTGTACTCAAATATATTGGAAATGACATTGCTAGATTCAAAACTTATGCCACCAACAAGGTCTCACTGATTTGTGGGAGCAAAGATTTGTTCCAGTGAAGGTACACTTGGAGCAAAGAAACTCCTGCTAATGATGTCTCCAGAGGCTTCAATGCATCCAAGTTCATGCAGCAAAGGATGTGGATACATGTCCCAGAATTTTTGTGGAAGTCGGCGGAAAGTTGGCCTTTGATGGATGCATTTTGCATTTTGCACCTGTAGCAGCCATTAAATCATCAAATTAGATAATTAGTTTTTGTAGAATTGGTACCTTAGTTTTACAATGTAAATGTGTCAGACTCTGTCTCTGACTCGGTCTCTGTCTCTGCTCTGCCACTCCCATCTCATCCGCCTATATTCGCTGCACTTGTCTTCACTGATTGCCCCGTGCTCTATTCAAGCCGGCGAAACGCTGCAGCTCACTGCCAGATTGTTCTCAGCGTTATGCTAGTCTTTCCAGCGTTTGCCTGCCTGCCTGCCTGCCCGGTTCCAACCCTGCCTGTCCCCGACCTTCCTGCTCTGTTGGCCTACCGGACCTACGACCCGTTCTTCGCCCCCGAGCTTTGCCCGCGCCTCCTCACTGCTGACCCCCTCGCCTGTTCCCGGACTCTCCGCTGCCTGTTCCCCATCGGCGCCTCTGCCTCCACGGACTGCTCCCCGGTTTGGACCCCTCTGCCTGCCCCCGGTTCCTCCACTGCCTGTTCCCTGTCGGCGCCTCAGCACGCCGATTACGGTCACCGCTCCCGGACCACCGCTCTGACCATAAGACTGACTCTGCTTTCTGTCTGCTCATTTCCCACGAACGTTTTGTGTAGACGAGCTTCTGCCCCGTCCGCTGGCTCGGCGGCCTGATCCGGCGCCGAGCACCGGAGCCCCAGAAACTGTAGACTCTTCGTGTCCACGGTAGCTGACTACCGTGAGCACCTAGCTCCCTCTACTGCCCGGACTTTGGTACTGCAGTTCCCACATTAAAGCCTGTTATAAATTCTCCCGGCTTGTCTGTGTTCTGCATTTGGGTCCAACCCTTCCCGTCACAAAATGTGTTTTGTTTATGGTATTACTGGTATTATATATTTTGTTTTTTATGTGGCAAGAGGGCGTGCTGTGTGCATCAAGGAGGTTATATATGTAGGTCAGGTGACTGAGCAGAGACAGTGGTGAAATAAAGTTTTTTAACAACGTTATGTATGTATGGAAGCTGGGGAAAGTAAGGAGACAGTCAACAAACATGTTGAAGCTTTCAATACTTATTTGGGAGAGTTTATGGAGTTGCAAGTGGCTGTACCAAATCTCCTTTCAAGTGAAGAGGAAATAGAGTTGGATCATGCGGACTGGTATGAGCCTAAATTAATACATTTTCGAGACTTTTGATTTGGCATTAAAGCATGGTTCACTGGTGATGTGGAGAGAGGAGCAGGAGGAACAAGAGCAGGATGACCAAGAAGAAGCAAATGCATCATTGGTGGGACCAGAGGATGGTGTGTCCCAGACCAAAATGCACACAAGCAAGGCTCCAGGCAAAGATGCCGGCTCCTCCTCCTCATCACCTTCCCATGCATCTTCTGCATGCTTAAAGGCTAAGGCAGAACGAGCTGCTTGAAAGCTCAAGCCTTGGAAGTGAAACATGCTCTTGACATAGAAGAAACTCAGCTACAGGCAAGGAGGGAAAGACATGACATGGAGGCTGAACTGGCTGCAGCTGAGGCCACACCATCATACACCGCATCATGGGGTCTACCACCAATGAAAAAAGAAACTGAATGTGGTATTTGACTATGGAGCCACATTTCATGGAACTTCTCTGGAGAATTGCTGCAAGGTCCTTATTTGACCAACAGGCTTATTGGCGTAATGCTGAGATTTCGTCTCTGTCCTGTTGCTCTGATGACAGACATTGAAGGCATGTTCCATCAGGTGAGGGTTGCAAGAGAAGACATATACTTCTTGCACTTTCTCTGGTGGCAAGATGGAGACATCACTCAAGAATGTGTCGAGCATAGGATCATGGTTCACATTTCCAGAGCTGTATCCTCACCCAGGTGCGCCACATTTTCCTTGCTCAAGACGGCAGAAGACAACCAGAACGACTACCCTGCTGAAGTCGTGGACACTGTAAGACAGAACCTTTATGTGGATGACTTAAGACAGTCATAAAGCGAGAGCTGGGCATCATAGATGTGTGGAGAGAATTACACCCTACTAGTAGAGATTATACACACTATTCCTTCCCGCACTCAGTTTACTCAAGGTTGGATTACTTTTTTGTCTTCAGCTCTGAGAAATTTAGGATTAAGCATTGTAATATTGCAACAATTGACCTGTCAGATCATCGCCCTATTTCTATTTCATTATCTCAAGCAGGAAAACTGGATGGAAGCTGAATTCAACCATACTCAATGCCTCAAACTGGAGAAGCTAAAGGGAGACATTAGAGATTATCTTGACCTTAGCGACATGGGGGAAGTATCACCAGCAATTCTCTGGGACACACCAAAGGTTGTAATGAGGGGGAAATTATCTCCATTACTTCATATATGAAGAAACTTAAATCACGAAAATTAGCAGACCTACAGGGGAAATTAAAAAAGCTGCAATTGGCTGACAGTAATAAAATAAACTCTAATTTGAAACAGGAAATTAAAAAAATTGCAAAGCAAAATTGATGATATTTTTACACTGGAAACCCCAAAAAAAGGGGTGTCTTCCTGAAACAAAGAAATTATGAAGCAGGAGGCAAATCAGCAAAACTGTTAGCATATATGCTACGGAAACAACAAAATAAAGAATCCAAAATAGGGGTGTAACGGTTCACCATACCTGTGGTTCGCTTCAACTTTCGGTTTTTAAGTTGCGGTTCGGTTCAAACTTCGGTTCGGTTCGGACATTTAGCAGTTGCTTGAATCTGTGGTTTTCAACAACAGAAAAGGGACGCATGTCCAACGCCATAGCAACCCCAACAGCGTTGGTAATTGCTTTTGCTCGCTCTGATTTTGGACCAAGTTTCATTTTGAAGGCTTCGTGAAGATCTGGCTGTTGTCGTGGGGTCATCGCTGCTGTGCTGGGCTGAGTGAGGTCTCTGTTGGTGTGAAATCTCTTCATACACGCTAGCATGTTTGAGGCTAGCGCGTCTCACTCCCACAGACAGATTCGCTGAACACGAACAACAAATAACTTGCATCTTGATAACAACGCGACCACCAGCCTCTGTAGTCTCAACTGGAAATCCAAAGAGCCGCTGGAGGGTCTGCTAGTTCAGGTTTGTCTGGCATCAACACGTGTGAGAGGCGATGCTGCGTTCAAGTGCTCCTCGTAATTTTGACATGCGCGACCAACCGTGGTTCGAGATAAGAAAACGAGTCACTAAACCGAACTCCTCTGAACTGCGGTTTAGCGGTTCGGTTCAAAACCGTTACACCTCTAATCCAAAAACAAAAATTGTTGAAAATACAATAGAGAAAATTCAAGAGAGCTTTGAAGTATTTTATAGGGGGTGGTATTCTCAACCCCAGGCCTCCGATGAAATCCAAATAGATGCGTTTCTGAGTTCATTCGTATTCCCCACACTCAGTAGTTCACAGAGCGCGAGCCTCATACAACCAATTTCTTTGAAAGAATTGAATTTAGCTATTTCTAAATTGAAGGCTGGTAAGTCTCCAGGCTCTGATGGCTTTACTTCAGAGTGGTATAAGGTCTTGAAGCCACAACTATCACCATTACTACTTAACACGTTTAACTGGGTCTTACAAAAATCTCATCCATTTAGATCAAACAGGATTTATCCAACACAGAGAGACTCTGGACAACAGAAGAAGAACTTTACATATACTAGGACAGATAAAGAAAGACAAGACAAAAGCAGTGATTGTAGGTTTAGACGCAGAGATGGTTATTTTTATATAAGGTTATGGGAAAATTCGGCTTTCAGGATAAGTTTATAAGAGTTATTCAGGCCCTTTATCATAAGCCTACGGCATGGATTAAAGGTAATGGGGACCTTTCTGACTCTTTTACTTTGGAGAGGGGAACGATGCAGGGCTGCCTAATATCCCCCCTCCTTTTTGCTTTATTTATTGAACCCTTAGGACAATTAATGAGACAAGAGTGATGCTATTAGAGGCATTGAGGTGGAGGGGATTGAACAGAGGGCAATGGGGTTTTTTTTGTGGACAATGTTTTGGTTCTTCTAGGGGAAGTCCTTCTTAGGTTTGATGACACTGTTGGTAGATTATGGAAACCTATCAGGGTACAAGCTCAACATATCAAAGACACAGGTTATGACTTTGAACTTCACTGCACCAAAGAGCATGCAAGACAAATATAACCTTGACTGGGGAGCTGAATCATTAAAATACCTAGAAATAACTCTAACAAAAGACATTTCAAAATTGTCACAAGCAAATTATGGGCCATTATTGTCGAAGATAAAATCAGACCTGCACCGATGGAATCTTATCCATTTTCTAAATCTAAGCTCAAGGATTAGCGCGATGAAAATGAACACTCTCCCAAATCTATTGCATATTTTTCGGACCTTACCAGTGGAAATAAATGAAAACCAATTCAGAGAGTGGGATAAATGAATTTCTAGATTCATCTAGCAAGGAAAGAAACCTAGAATTCGATTTAATATTCTACAGTTGAGAAAAGAAAGAGGAGGAGCAGCACTTCCTTGTTTAAAAAAATATTTCAATGCCTCATAGCTAACCCCTTTACTGTATTGGTGCAACACTGAATATGAAGCCAGATCGAAGGAACTAGAATCTAAAATCAGTTTAGATTTCCCTCTGCGGGCCATAATGCAGATAGAGGTTTGATAGCTCAATTGGAAGAGAGGAATAACCCCTGGATCAATTTTACATTGAAGATATAACAAAAAGTGGTTAAATCATATGAAATTCATAAATTGCTCAGGCTCTTTAGATGGTGTGTGTACAATACAGAATTTATTCCCAATAGAAGAGACAAAAGATTTGAATCCTGGATACAGAAAGGACTTACAACTTATCTTTCATTTACACACAAAAACACTATGGAGTTTCCAACATCTACCGGATGAACATGGGCTAGAGCAGAGGGACTTCTTCAGGTACCTTCAATTACGACATCATTTTAATTGGAAGTGCAGACCTGCTGATTTTTCAAAAGCAGACTCTGAGTTCTTCAGGATTCTGAAGTTGGCCCCTGGGTTCGATTCCCTCTAAATCAATTTCTAAACTGTACAATGCTCTATTTCTGGCTAAAAATGAAAACACTCTGGATATTAAGGAAAAATGGGAAAAAGAAACAGGAATAGGAATTTCGGGGGTGGCTTGGGAGGGCACATGCAGCTTCCAGTGGTCCTCAACTAATTCTATAGAGTGAAGGGAGCACTGCTGGAAAAACATGGTAAGATTTTTTAGGACTCCACACCAGGAAAAATATAATACTAAAAGTTCAATGTGTTGGAGAAAATGTGGGTCAATGGAGGCAAACCATTGCCACATATTCTGGGAATATCTTAAACTGAGTTTATACTGGAAGAGTATCCATAAAATATTGTGCACGGTATTAAAAATTCATTTACCCATGAACATGGGCCACCCATGGGCCATGTTGTGTGTCTGAAACGGAGGAAGGATACAAAGCTGCTACAGGCCCTTTGGCTGCTAGTACAAAAGTCAATCACCAGAAAGTGGCTAAATCCAACACCACCTACAGTGGAAGATTGACTGGAAATATTTCACTGTCACTGTCTTCTGCTTATACCAGGTCGCGGTTGTGCTGGAGCCACTCCCAGCTGGCAATGGGTGAACAGCGGGGTACACGACGGCCCAGCTCATCGCAGGGCCACATGAAGGACATACACTCTCACACACACCTACAGGCAATTTGGGGTAACCTCAGCATGCTTTTAGGAGGTGGGAGGAAGCCGGAGTACCCGGAGAGAACCCACGGGGAGAGCTCCACATAGAAAGACCCCAGGCCAGGAGTCGAACCTGCGACCTTCTTGCTATGAGGCAAGGGTGCTAACCACCACACCAACGTGTCGCCTTTGGAAATATTTAAGATGGAAAAATTGACTTACTGTTTGAGAGCTCAAAAAGACAAATTCTACCAAATTTGGCACAAAACGATTGAATTTATAACCCCAAGGAGAGCAGACTATTTATAACTCCATTCATGTTTCAAACTCCTTTTATCCTTTTGTTGTGAAAAATGTAAAAATGCAAACTCCCTTTAGTTTAGTTGTACATATTTACTATTTCCTGGATGAAGAGTTGGGCATATGTATGAAAATTGGACACCTAATGGCTGACAGAGTAATGTAGAAGGACTGCGATTCTCGGATTCTTTTCTTGTTCATATGCAGAAGACTGTAAAAAGCAAACTGGAGTGTGTAATAAAAAATGTAGAAAATCTGAATGCTAAACTGTTGTCTTTTCCAAATAAAAAGATAATGACAAAAAAAGGAAAGGGCCGTCAGAACTCAGTGGGATGTTGAGAGTGACGCCTTTTCCTTCAGCACAGTTCTAAAACCTCAACCATCCACACGACGTGGCGTTCTGTCAGCTGTTAGTTCAATTTACGACCCCTTTGGATTCTTGGCACCAATCATGCTATCTGCTAAACAGATCTTGCGGGAATTGTGCAGGGCCAAGCTGGAGTGGGATGAGAATATCCCAAAAGAACAGATGGCAAAAATGGTTGAATCAGCTGGTCCTGTTAGATGACTTCTCTGTGAGCAGATGCATCAACACCCATGGTTTTGGCAAAATCTCTTCCACACAGCTGCATCACTACTGGGACTGCCAGCCGCAGTCTTGGTGGTACGTATGGACCAAATGCTGAAAACGGAGCTACAGATTCAGCAGAGTGAGTCAGCCTGCTGGATCGATAGCCAATCCATCTTAAAGTACATCAACAAAGCACAACAGCGAGGTTTAAAACCTTTGTCGTAAACAGAGTCTCTATGATACGGACATTGTCTGAAGTCACACAATGGAACTACAGCAGCTTAAAACTCAATCCTGCAGACATAGCCTCACGTGGCCTGCAGAGAGAAGCCTTTCTTCAGTGCAAAACTTGGATCAATGGCCCTGAGTTTATAAGGAAACCTCAGCCTGAATGGCAAGAACACGACAAGGAGCCTGGCATGATCTCTTTGGATGATTGAGAGGTGAGGAACGTGGTCTCAGTCTGTGCAGCAGTGCTACAGTTCAACGACTCTCCCTCTGCTACACTACTAAGTCATTTCTTCAACTGGGTGGACTTAAAAAGAGCAGTGGGATGGGTGCTCAACTATAAAGAGCTCCTTAAGCAATTGCACCAGGAAAGGGCCAAGGCCATTACCATGCACCAAGCCTTTAAACATCAAGGTGTCAATGCTGCAGCAAAGCACATGCAGCAGTTTAAGGCCAGCCTGAAGATACAAAGACTTAATCATGAGGACATGGATAATGCAGAAAAGGCCATCATCTGTTTTGTACAAAGGCAAAGTTCCAGGAAGAATTGGCTTCATTGGAAAAAGTCACAGTGAGCAAGACAAGCCCATTGGTTAAGCTCAACCCAGTGGAAGTAGATGGTGTATTGAGAGTGGGTGGGAGGCTGAATCAAGCAGCTCTTCCGGAGGAAGCAAATCACCCCGTAACATTTCCCAAAGCCAGCCCCATCTCACAGTTGATTCTTCGACATATCCACGAAAAAATTGGCCACAGTGGGCGAAGGCACATGCTCTTCTTCATAAATATTGGATATCCGAATCTGAATGGACTACTTCGGGCCCATTGAGGTGAAACAGGGTAGGAGGACCATTAAAAGATACAGAGTCATATTTACTTGCTTGGCATGTTGTGCAGTCCACCTGGACGTGGCGCACACGCTTGACACGGATGCTTGCATCAATGCCCTCAGGAGATTCATGTGCTGAAGAGGGCAAGTAACAGAAATAAGATCTGATAATGGAACTAACTTTGTCGGTTCAAGTCGGGAGCTAAAGGAGGCCCTTCAAGAGCTCAACCAGGACAAGATCCAAAAAGCACTTTTGCAAGAAGGGATAAAGTGAACCTCTAATCCTCCCCATGGAGCACATCACGGAGGAGTATTGGAGCGCCTTATACAGCAGGTCAATAGAGCTCTCTACTCCGTGCTGAAGCAGCAGACTCCAGTGATGACCCCAATGACCTTGAAGCTGTAACGCCCAACCACACCTCCAGTTTAAAGGTAAACAAACCCTACCACTTGGCTTCAAAAGGACTTGTACATCCATAGACGATGGAGGCAAGTGCAGTACAGCTCTGACCTGTTCTGGAAAAAGTGGGTCAGGGATTATCCTGCTATGATGCAGTGCCAAAAATGGTACAAGCCCCAGAGAAACGTCACCGTTGGGGACCTTGTACCTGTGGTTGAGGACACCTCCCTAAGAAACTTCTGGCTCAAGGGACGAATCACAGATGCAATGACAGACGCCAAAGGACATGTTCACTGTGTTCGTCTCTGGACCAAGACGTCAGTTTTGGAGCGACCCATCACCAAGCTGTGTCTGTTGTTGGAGGCAGAGTGAGGCTTCCACAGTTACACTTACACTGACCCCCCCTA
>CAAKHG010042658.1:0-26135 GCA_901007715.1 Dactylopterus volitans | reverse complement strand
AAAAAGCGCAGTCCTCAGCAATCACCCCCCCCCCCCCCCCCACCCCCCACCTCTAACCCCTCCATAAAAGTGTCTGTCACATTAATCACACTCATATTTGTTCATTGCTGATATTTCTCACAGGTTGAGCGTTAATTATTTAATTTGACTGTCTGTTCGATAATGATGACGCTATAAAAAAATAAAAATAAAAAAAAGCGCAGGCATCGCGTCATGACTGACAGAAGCTCTCTGTGAAATACAGGAAGTCCCTGAGGCATTTACAGGCTTCTGCTTAGGAATTGTACAGAAAAAAAGTGTAGAGGACCCGTAAGGCTAACTACTTACACTTATTATTTTTATAATCATTTGTTTCGAACCATAAAAATGTGTTGTTTTTGAAATGGTGGAGCAATCACTTGTCATTTGGGCAGGTCCTCAGTATCACCTGATCACTTGATCGCTGGTCACGCCTGCGCTGACTCTGTTTCTGAACAACATGACCAGCACAGATGATAATTCAGGATAATACATGATAGCAAGGTACACTAAATTAGATATTTCAGGTTTCCACGATACACTAAATTAGATATTTCAGAGACTTGAAATAGAAATTATTCAGTTGCGTTTATGAGCAAGCAACTGCCCGGCAGGCTAACCGGGGTCATTGTCGACAAAGGAGCTGTCTGTTGACAGTAATTTAAGTCAGAAGTCTTGGTTCGTGCTGGAAGCTGCCGTGGAAATAGTCATCATACAGCTCTGAGCTTTTTTTTTGTTTTGTTTTGTTTTTCTTTTTAAACAAAAATTTCCCCATCTCACAATGGAGCAGAGAATCAGAACAGCGCAGTGTCACTCTAACCCAACTGCCAGCTGACAGGATTTACGACTCCACGTGGCACCCACCTCAGCAGCAGCAGCAGAATTCCGGGAAGAAGTTTCCCCAGAATCAAATATTTCACCAAACTCTGTTGCTATTTTTCAAACACCCAGTTGTCCACTGTTTGTCACTGTCAAATAAAAGAGGCTGGAGCGGTCTGCTCTGCCCACAAGCCGCCCACTTTGTAGGATTTCACAGGTGTTAGTCATTCCTGCTCAGACATGCGCCTCCGCAGTAAATGCGCAAAAAAAAAAAAAAATGGCCCCAACTTTGATCGTCGCGGTTGTGCGCGCACTGTCAACACTTTGTAAAATGTTTAAAAGTTTAAGGTCCGGCTGGCTCAGTTCAGTCATGTTGTTTTTCTTTGGTAAATAACAGGGTTTTTTTTTTTTTTTTGTGGACAACCTCCCAGAGGGTCTCGTAAAAACGTTGCCTTTGCAGGCGCGAGCGTCCACAAGTGCAAAATTTTCATGATGCAGACTGATATAAAGATAAAGAGCTTCTGCCATGTTTTCAGTGGAATTCAGACACGGAGGATTGACTTTAGTTCTATAAAAAAAAAAACACACCTGCTGCAGTAAGTTTAAAAAAAAAAACTATTTACAGCTCAAAATTTATTTATAAATTTTTACAAGAGTTCTTAAATTTTTACAGCCGCACTCCATTCATAGTTTCACGCTCGTTAACCATAAAAAGGCAACGACTTTAGCTATCAATCTTTTACGTTGACATTTGGACTTATTTAAACCCGCAGTACTGTCAACTGATCACTGCTGTTAAACCTGGATTTCACCTCAGGCATAAAGATGGAGACCAAGAATGCGATTAGTGAGCCACATTAAGTGAGGGGGGGGGGGTTGAGCGATGGTCCGAACATGAGCCAGCTCAAGAAGTGCTGCAAACACATGGCTTTCACAAGGCTACAGGGAGGAGGGGGAGAAGGATGAGGAAGAGGAGGAAGGGTGCTGACCGTCCCCGGGGGTTCTCACACAGTGTTGGCTATCTGTTTGTTTGTTTCGCTTGTTTATTGTTTTGTTTGTTTGTAAATATTTAGATTAAATTGCATTTGTGAGCAACTATATATCGGAAAAAGAAACAGGATCTCAGAGATGGAGAAAGGGTGGGATTAAATAAGTTTATGCTTCTTCCTACTCCTTTTCGGACATGTTGAGATTATTGTCTTCAATTGTTTTGACTATTTTTGATTTGTGTTGTGCTCCTGTGTGGCTCTAACGCGTTCGGAATAAACCTTCATTCATCCATTCCTTCATTCACTCGTTACCATGAAATATAAAATTTGGTGGTAAATAACTGACTGGCTAGTGAAAGGGTTTCCTGCGGGTTTCCTGCGGTGACGTCATAAGAGTGTGGGACAACAGTGTTGCCGCTGTTTAACAGTCCGACCAGTGTCAGGACAAAGAACCTGCAGCTTCCAATCTGACGATGAAAACACTGTGTGCATTAACAGGAGCATCAGTATAACTCGGTACAGTTCAACAGCATCACCATTTAGCCCCAGTAAAAATCATTGAAATATGTCAACACCTCTCTCAAACAGACTTAACAAAAAATCAACATGAAACAGGGCTGTTGCATTGTAGTCTGTGGTACACACGCAGTGGTCATAATGTTATGGCTGATCGGTGTACGCGTCTGCCGCAGATGACGCCAAGCCCGTTGGCGATGGCAAGGTGAAGGAACACACCACTAAAGGACTAAAGGGGCTGGAGTCGATAGCTGCGCTGGTCCGCTCCGTAGAGGAGACTCCCGAGCCGATCGCCACCGAGGTGCAAGGGACCGTCCCCTCCTGGATCAATGGCAGCCTCCTGCGCAACGGCCCGGGGAAATTTGAGTTCGGAAACACGCAGTGAGTCGGACGAAAAACACTTCGAGTCGATGTCTGCTTAGCAGCACAAATGAGGAGAGAGGGGCCTGTTGTCACACAGTTGCGTTGCGACCTGCCCGCAGCTACAACCACTGGTTTGACGGAATGGCCATGCTGCACCAGTTCAAGATGGAGGGCGGCCGGGTGACGTACATGAGCCGCTTCCTGCGCAGCGAAGCCTACAAGAAGAACAACGAAAAGGACCGCATCATCATGTCGGAGTTCGGGACCCTCGCCATGCCTGACCCCTGTAAGAACTTCTTCCAGCGCTTCCTCTCTCGCTTTGAGATGATGGGTGAGTAGACAGATTTGTAAATGTGCTCCCTCCCCCTCGTCTCTTTCTCCTGGTTTTGCTCTTTTTTATCCTCCCAGTCTAACCAGTTGAAGCAGATAGCAGCCCACCTCAAGGCCGGTTCAGGGGGGGGGGGGGCGGACATTTTTCGGTCGCGTCAAAGAATCTTACAAATCGAGTGATATTTCTAAACCCCAATCAAAGAGGGTCTGTGGTTGAACATGCTTTTGTTTGCTAACTTTTGTGATGCCAGAGGTGGAGGCACTCTGTGCACACCAAGCTTACATTACATAACAACATGCCATAGTGGGGGACCAGAGAGGGAGAGGGTATTTCTGCCAGCAGATTGTCCGGGGGGCGGGGGGGGTTTTGCTTGGTTTCTGAGAAAGGAGCGACGCACTCACGTGTATCCATAACCTCAGTAATCCCGGGAATTTCTGTGTTTCAGAGCCCACGGACAACGCGAGCGTGAGCTTTGTGAGGTACAAGGGCGACTACTATGTCAGCACGGAGACGAACTTCATGCACAAAGTGAACCCGGACAACCTCGAAACACTGGAAAAGGTACCGCAGCGGCGACACAAGATCCAGCTCATGGGCTGTTTGGCGCCGCTGGTGCTCGTCGGCATCCACGCGCGCCTTATTTCTCTGAGCTGGATTGCTCGCTGTGCGTAAACAGCAAGCCAGGGAGCATATCAAATGAAATGGCACGACACTCCAAAGTGGACAGTTAATGCAGGGCCGGGTTACAGCATGCATGCGGCCCTGCAACATTCTCCGCACACCCAGAGGACACGTGCCAAAATTAACGGCAGAACGTAGCCTCTCATTATCCGCAGCAGCGCTGTTGTGACACATTGCATATCAGCGCCCGGGCCAATGAAGGCGCGGCGTCCCGATTGCTTCACAAGCTCAACACATTTCAGCATTTCAGGGTTTAACAGTAGAAGTTGCTTCTTTGCGCAGCGAAGCTTTGTCGAGTCTCCCAGTTTTGAATTTGCAGTGAATAAAACGGTATGTTAGGCACTAAGTACTTTTATTTTTGGCAAAGATCATAAGGCAAATTACTGATTCATTCATTTGAAGGCTAATGTACAAATCTGCAAGCATTTGCACATCAACAGATGGAGGACTATGATAAAAACCAAAAAGCTACAGCATGCATATATAACCCTTTGGGTTAATTTAATGCAACACATAATTTCTCTCCTCCTCTGTCTAATATTTGGTTACACAATCATCATGACCATCTTTCACCTCTTTAATGCTCTTTTTTTGTAGGTGGACTGGAGCAAATTCATTGCCGTAAATGGAGCCACCGCCCACCCCCACTATGACCCGGACGGTACAACCTACAACATGGGCAACTCTTATGGAAGCAAAGGTCAGTCCAGCTGCGGTCTAAATAATTCAAAAGGGGGAAATCAATTGTTCCTCCACCTCCTTTCTAGCTCAGACTAAACCGCGACCATCGCTTGCTCACGTCTCTTATTTGTAAAGGGTTTTTTTTTCAAGGTGCATTATTGTTCTGGCTCATGCAGGAGCTCTTTACAACATCATCAGCGTACCTCCAGAGAGGACAGATGCCAAAGAGACCTTACAAGGAGCCAAAATCCTCTGCTCTATTGTGCCTGCGAACAAGTCGCATCCTTCCTACTACCACAGCTTCGGTAAGCCAGGACCGCTCCCCACAAATGCTGCTTGCATTCCCTCATCTGCCCCCCCATCAACCGTCCCCCCTTTGTGAATGCGCTCTCTCCTCCCCAGCCATGTCTGAGAACTACGTGGTGTTCATCGAGCAGCCGATTAAGATGGACCTGCTGAAGATTGTCACCTGCAAGCTAAGGGGCAAGGCCCTGAGCGAGGGCATCTACTGGGATCCCAGGCAGGACACCGTCTTCCATCTTATTAACAAGCGCACAGGCGAGGTGAGGCGTGACCGTCCGGGAGGGGCGGAGGGGCGGAGGGGTGGATGACGTGTTTGCGGCTTCAGCTAAGAGGCGCCGTCTCCAGTGTGGTAACTCTGCATTGTGCCCTCTGTTCCCTGAAGGTCAGCTCAGTGAAGTACTACACCGGGGCGCTGTCCACCTTCCATCAGATCAACGCCTTCGAAGAGGACGGCTTCCTGATGCTCGACATGTGCTGCTCGGACGACGGCCAAGCCATCAACAACTACCTGATCCAGAACTTGCGCAAGTCCGGGGAGGCGCTGGACGAGGTCAGCTTACCGATGCGGGAGCACTAATAAACTAAACTGCTTTTCTTTGCAAAAACAGGCAGAAAAAGAAACGACTGAAGCTGTTTTGTACCTGTGCTTCAATCCCTCCCAGGTCTACAACACCATGTGCAGGGTTTTCCCTCGCCGCTTTGTTCTGCCCCTGAATGTGACCGGTGAAACGCCCACTGGCCAGAACCTTAACACTCGGCCGCTCAGTAAAGCAACGTGCGTCAAAACCAGCAAGGACATGGTGAGTTGGGAAGCTGAAACTGCAGCGGTCGGAGGCATTTAGAAAATATCACAGAAATAGTTAAGTAGCTGGATGAAATCAAGCCAAAATTCCACCACGAAACACGTCTTTTCGAATGGAAATCTGCCCGAGCTGCACTCATGGAGGGACTAAAAGTCTGCTGACTACGCGTGACAATGGCAGGATGATCCTCTCTTTGTGAACAGGTGCTCTGCCATCACGAGGATCTCCATGGAGATGACCTCCACGAGTACGGTGGCCTGGAGTTCCCCCAGATCAACTATGCCAGATGCAACACGCGTCCGTACCGTTATTTTTATGGCTGCGGCTTCAGACACCTGGTGGGGGACTCCCTGCTCAAGATGGACCTGAAAGACAAGGCGCTCAAGGTGTGTGTGTGCGCGTGTGTGTGCGTGTGTGTGTGTGTGTATGTACATACCATATATGTACCATATACTGATACACAATTGCTTTGTTGTGGAGAACCATCTGATGCCGTACTATCAAGTATGTCTTGCATCACTTATTATCACAGAAAGCAGAAAGAACAGACACACAACATTTGTCTCTGACCACGTGTCTCTGACCACACACACACACACACACACACACACACACACACACACACACACACACACACACACACACACACACACACGTCTTATATGCTTGCATGCCGAGAGTTAGCTGAGAAGACCCCCCGCCCTCATATCCGTCTACATCTCCCAGCTGGATAGCTTAGCATACCGCTAACCTGGCTCCGCCCGTATGTAAATGCATACCAGCACCGATCACACTCACTAATTAACAGGTTATTTCCCTTTTTGTTTCATCGGTGCAAATATATACCCCCCTCCACCCCCCCGCCCCCCCAAAAGGTTTTCTGGTGGTAGAAGTTCAACCTTCCTTCTTCTTTGAATTACTTGTTGAAGATTGTGCATCAGTGCTGCCGTTTATGGATATGCCATATTCCATGTGCACGTGCTCTCAGGTGTGGTACCACAAGGGCTCCTACCCCTCAGAACCAGTGTTTGTGCCGTCACCTGATGCGGTGGACGAGGACGATGGCGTCATCCTGTCGGTGGTTCTCACACCCTCACAGGTGAGAGCGTCGTGCTTTTAATTACACTAACATGTCTAAGTTAGCTTTATGATAAACCATAAAGAGAGGACTGAGCTTTTTTTTTAAAAAAAAAAAAAAAAGCTTTGCTAAACATGCTGGTTGCTCTGGAGCTGCAGCTCCGTTGTAATGAGACACTTTTGTGATCAAGCAGTGATAAGAAGATCAATAGGCCCCTGTATCCTCATATTCTCTCGTGTCTCAGTTAATCTACCACCTTTTACTTCTCAGAAATAATCTGCTTTAATCAAAAAAAAACCCACAGCCACGACGCCATAAGGTTTTTATACTGCTGTCACTTAAGCAGGCGGGCCTGGATTTCACCGCACAGTAGCAGGCCTGCAAGTCGAGCCGGTTGTTTTTATCTTCCGCGTCATGTTGTCGGCCGCAAGCACGATCCATCATAAAGATGCGAGGGAGAGAGAAGAGAGAGACAAAGAGAGAGAAAGAGAGGAGTCATAAATTGTCGCCGCCATTTGACGCAAAATACAGTATGATTGTTTAAAGTGCAAAGTTTCAATCAGGATGACAGATGAAGCAGACGACGTGTTCTCTGATCTCAGTGTTGACAGTAACACGAACAATATGCGGTTCAACAACTCTGGAGACGGAGAGCATTTTTGTAAAAAAAATATATATATATATTATTTGATTTTTTTTTTTGTCATTGTAAAGTGGGATTTTGCTGTAAACTGGCAAGAAAACAATTGCTCTTCAGTTTGTGACTGAAAGACTTCAACTGATTTTTTTTCTATGCTGTCTCTATCTGCCAAATTAGTCCCATAATTAATATTTGTTTTAGGTCTACAAAATTACTGTTAAAAAATGTAAAAAAAACAAAAAACAAAATTAATAAATAAAAAATGCCTGTCACAGTTTGTCAGTTCTCAAATTGTTTTGTCTGAAAGCCAAATAAATTCATTTTAAAAAATGTGGCAGTGGCAGAAGAAAAGCTTAAAAAGCCCACTTTGAATTACATTATGTACAAATTATTTACTGATTAGCAGAAGTATTGGTGATTGATTTTCTGTCAATCTACAAACACCAAAACAAACCAACAAAGCAATTTGCAGATTTTTGTACATCTGCAATACAAATACAGCAAATTAGTCAGCTGTACTGTTGCCCACGATTAACAGAAATTATATTTAAAACACATCCTTTCACTGAAAAGCAGCGCACGGATGAGTGGGACATTTCCTGACTTGTGCCTGTGATTTCATCCGCGTGATGTGTTGCTCTTGGTCGTCAGTCTGCTGCTCTCCCTTAATTAACCGACTCAAACATCTGACAAGCCAATAAAATGTAAAAGATAATTAAAACTGTGCCCTGGCTGTCAGCACTTTTGATGTGGTCAATCGGCGAAAATGTAAAATTAAAATTCCAAAATTGATTTTCCTTCCGCTAAAAACATCAGCGGCATATTTCTAACGTGCCCACTTAAATTGCCTTATTGATACTCTGTCAGCCGTCCACGCTGAGGATGGTTTGACTGTTGTGTGTCCCCGGTGTACGTTTAGGAGTTTAAAAAAAAAAAAAAAAAAAAACTTGTTGTAGTCCTTCAGAGTTCCATAGTTGCTCCCCTTGCAGCAAGTAACTCGGTGGCACCTGGAATAATTCAAATTAAATCGCCGTTGAACATCACGTCCTGCCTCGGTCGCCGACTCCCTGTCAACCAGCCCGCTGCGGTTTTGTGTTGTAACTCTCTAGGATAAGGGAACGTTTCTGCTGGTTTTGGACGCAAAGACATTTGAGGAGCTGGGAAGAGCCAACGTGCCTGTGAACATGGCCTACGGCTTTCATGGTACCTTCAGCGCCGCCGCATGAATGTGTTGTTTCCTACATGCGCTCTGAATTATATAAGAGGATGCCAAATTCATCATATAACCACTATAACGATGGTACTTATTACAGATATGCTGTGTTCTTAAGTGTGCAATCTTTGCCTTAATGTTTGTGAAGTTTATACTTTTCTAAATTGATTTCTGTTTTTTTTTTTTTTAACACTTCATTTTAGACTGTAGTAGTCAGTTTTTTTTTAAATGAGTAATATTCCTATTGTATGAACCTGAAACTGGGATACTCTTCTCAGTAAGTGCAAACTGAAAAATATTGTCATCTTTTATCTGAAAAATATATTTTTACAGGCTGGCTTTTAAATTTTTTTTTTTTTTTTAATATGTCATTAAAGATTAAGCTTTGTAAAATTGTGAATTGTGTTTACTTTGCCGGATCCCTCCTGCATCTCATACGGAGAGAATTACTGTCAAGATGATGTTCACAAATAAGCCTCACTCCACACATATAGAAGTAACTGAATTACACATAATCCATCAAAAATATTACACGGAGAAATGGCAACAGAAGATCCAGACAGAAATTTGCAGCTTAATGGATATTTTGGCTTGTTTTTTTTTTTGTTTTTGTTTTTTATGACTGAAACAAGTTCCAGCCATCCAAAGGACATTTTAATTAAAATGTCATTTGGTAGACGTTTTATCCCCACACTTCTCTCAATGTTTATATGGCTGCCATTCAGATTTCACTCTGACATCCTAAGTAATGCACCAATGCACTTTTATGGATTAAATCCGTTCCCATTCGTTGGTCTTTTTCATATTTTCTCACCGCCTCTGTTGCATTTGTAATGGGTTTTCCCCGAAATTTACACAAGACGAGATTCTGTGCAGTCACATTTCAGCCAATTTTGTAATGAAAAGCTAGATTTATGTTGTCAGAGCATCAACAAAAGGAGTTGTTTTTTCTCGCCGCACTGATTTGTTAAATGGCTCCGCGGCAAATCATGAATCAATCATTTTTACTTGCTATATGACAGTTAATTATTAAGGTATTCCTTTATTAGTCCCGTGACGGGGAAATTTATAGTATCGCAGCAGCAAGTGGACAGGAAGAGAGTGTCAATAAAAAAAAGAATAAGTACAAGAGAATAGTAAATAGTAGTAAAGGTGATATGCACAGAAACTGGTGGTGTGTTTATCACTGAGATCCCTATACGTGATTATTCCTACATATGAAAGGAAGAATAAAACATTCTATGCATTTAGAACGGCCTGAATAAAGCACAAGCGTTTCAGATCTATCCGAAATACGCCCTTCAGCCACTAGAGGTCAGCACATGATTTGCTTTTGGGTTTCCTGTGTTTATTCGTTGACTGAACCTGCGGTCAAGATTTGAATTCGCAGGCTGACCGTGATGTTTGAATAAGAAAGTGTTTTGGAGAAAAAGGATTGGGTGTGAGGGGGGGGGGGGGGATAAAACGCGTCGCATGTTGCTTTGTGTCGATTGTGAGCATGATTGGACAGCAGAGAGACCTTGGGCTCGAGCTTCCTCCCTCGACGTGCATTGCAGTTCTCTCCTTTCAGCCACGTGATTGTGAATGCGAGCGGATTCACTTTCTGGCTTTTACAACCGTTTCAATAAAGCTATGAGGCCGCAGCAGCGTCTCCGAAGGATCTGTGTGGGCACCGCAGGATATAAGAGGGATCAAACTTGTGACCTTCACCGTGCTGCTTCATGTTAGCCGACACTGGAGGAGTCTACCTGCGCCTTAGTTGGACCTGTGGCTGTTTTTGTGCTGCGTTTGAGACACTTGACACAGAGCACCTTCACAGAAACACACAGAAAACACAAGATGTAAGAAAAATATATAAATAAAAAAAACAAAAAAAGAGGGGGGAAAAGGTTATGAAAATTAAAAAAAAAAGGCCCCCATGACTCAGGAAAGTTCAAAATTGAAAAAAAATTAAGCCAAAAAAAAAAAAAGACAAAGAGCAGCTCACCATTTCACTCTTAAGGCTGCGTGTGTGGCCAGAGAACAGATGCACATTTCCATAGAAGCATGAACAAAAGAAGGAAGAAAAAAAGAAAAAAAACAAACCCTCCGTGATCATGACGGCCGCTTAAAGCAACAGCCAGACATTTACAGGAAGGAGGAGGGGGAGTGGTGGGTGCGGGGGGGTTAAAGTTTTAAGTTCTTTTTGGAGAACACGGCCATGCATTATGGAGGGTTACCTCCAGAGCTGCAGATGGCAGCTTACTAACAATCAAAAAGCATTTCAAGAACCACAATTTGAGAGCAAACATTTTCAAACGGTCCCACGTCAGGTGCTCAGCGTTGTTCTCCACAGTGGAGCTTCGCAATTGTATATCCAGCATATGGAAATAGGTGCAATGATGTGTCAGATTTGAAGCGATTCTGCGCTGATCCGCTTCATTTGGAGGTGGAATCCACCAGCTGCTTCTGATGATTTACGCCAGAGAGAGAAGATATCCGCAAATACCTGTTATTATCCTTTTGAAATAACTTTTCTGCTATGTCACATATATCAAGAGATCCGTGTTAGTTTTTCAAGCGGTATTAGATAAGGAAAGTTTATCCTTTGTGGTTCCTGCAGGTTACTTGTGAGCATCATTTTTTATCATATCAACGTTCTCAGTTGAATCTTGTTATTCGGATGCTTTGAAATATCTGCGAAGCAGTCAAAAGTGTCTGGGGGTCAGGAAATGTTTTCTGGCAGGAGACAAGTTTGTGATCAACTGTGGCATAAGAGGAACATTTATTTTTAGTGTTTTATTTTTATTCTTCTTATTATTTCATTTTATGATATGAATAGCTCTGAAAGCCGCTGCCTTTCGCATAAAATCAAGAAATGCTTGAAGTCAGACTCCACTGACAACTAGTCTCTCTCTCTACCTGTCTCTCTCTCTCTCTCTTTCTCTCAGCATGGAAAGATGTTTGATGGTAAACTTTTACTGTATGAACAGGACAATTTTAAAAGATCTTTATGGTGGTGTTTACCATAATCACCACATTAGATACATAAAAGAATATATATATACAGATATAGATATAGATATATATATACATTCAACAGAATTTACTCTCCAGCTATATTCTCTTTATTTATTTGGTGCAGTTTTTTACGTGACCAGCTATGCAATTTATCAGTTGCCCTATTAATATTGCTACATTTGTTCTTTTTTTAGCCTCTGCAGACAGAAAATAATGGGTTGCTGAGAATGAAAATAGTGCCTTTATTTCTCTGACTCCTTCACTCCAGCCTCTTTTTAAGTCCTGTGTCTTAGCTGCGTTCGTCGCTGCCCATAAAATATGGAATAAAACATTTTTCTACCTCTTCTCATGAAGCGATTGTGAGGATGTGATTTCTTCTTGATAGGGAAACTGCATGTCTTCTCAAAACTTTAGTGATCAATCCTTTCAAAGGTGATCACCGATGTGCATAAACAGGAATTAAAAAGAGGAATGTGACTGGAAACAAAATGATTCCAACTTTATGGGCGGCAGCGTACATAAGCGAGTCTTTGCTAATTGCCAGTCATGTGCCGCGACATGGCTGCGCGCGCTCTCGTACTGTATAGGCCTACATGTGTTCTTTTAACAAAATATATTTTTGATTTTCCCCTTACTTGCTTCCCAAAACTTTTTTTTTCAACACGAGGCAGTATTTTCCTTTTCTTTCTTTCTTTCTTTTTTTTTATTTTTTTTATATATATATATATTTTTTAAAGAAAACTCGCATCACTAGCTTCCACATGTCTCGCCACCAATTCCTGCGGGAAAGATGTGGTTCTTGTAAGCTGGACTATGTTAGCTGCAAACTTTCTCTGCCGTTTGGTTCTACCGGCTCCAGACGAGCCGAAACCTTTTCCACGGAAAAACGGCTTCCTGCTACAACCAGAAGCGACGCTGATAAACGCGACCTCTCGCATCCACACGCTCATATCATCATCTGCTCTCATTCCCATAAAAATATTCAATAGAGCGGCTTTTGGACGGGTGGCACCGAGAGGAACGGCGGGTCTTTGGTGAGCCCGCAGCATCATGACCATTAGACGAGAGTCAGCTCAGCTCTCCTCCAGCTTGCAGTCAGTGCAAGTTCTCTTTGTGCGGCACAAGTGGGAAACAATATTGTTGAGGTCAGGAAACAGCAGGACATGAGTCACATCTGGCTCTTCACCAAAATTATTTACCTTCGCTGTTGTAACTTGATATTTTTTCCTCACGAAGACGACTGATTTGGCCTTGTTTCCAGTCATTTCAGCTAGTTTATTCATATGTTCAGAATGAATGTAATTGGGGTTATCTAGGGAATTGCTCAAAAGACCTTTTTGCGTGAGAGCTATTTTGACATTTATAAAAGCAAGGGTGTAAATAATGAAATCATAGATGGCTGAACTGCATTTTCGTTGACTATTGGGACACTTGGCTAATCCAAACAGTCAGTGTTATTGGTAACACCTGTGCTTTTCCTCATATATGACAAGTCAAAAGGTCTGCAGTGGAAAAACACCTACTTCTCCGAAAGAATTAAAAAAAAAAGTCATTATCACATCTTAAAAATATGCCCAAAAAATAAATAAATAAATAAATTAACCTTGCAGAGTGAGGAGTGTGTCATTAAAGCAGTCCACACGTCTAATCTAATTCGTGAAAGGTACCACATGGATGTGTGAAAAACTAATCGTCTGTGCAATAATTTTAGGACATTTCATACAAATGCGTTTTCACTTCGAGGTGGGAGACAATTAGCTCAATTAATCATCCAGTCAATACAGTTCCATCTGGAGAAAGACATGCAAGTGAAGTACATATAAAAATAGAGACTACTATGTCATGCTGGAGTAAACTAACAGTCGAAGAGAGATGATACATCCCTACAGCAGAACAATTTTTAGTTTGCAGTGTAATTTAACCAGAAGTTTGTTTGTGCCCCACATATACAGAAATGAAGGCCAAATTTAACAACAGATATTTATGAATCATCCTGGGACATCACTTTTTTTTTTTTTTCAATTGTGTAAATTTGCTGTGTTCTGACACATCATTGTGCCGTGTGTCACACTGGATTACTGTTTTTCAGAACAACCATGTTACTATAACGAGTCAAAATGTCTGTCATGAGAAACATCTGTCCCTGGTGAAAAAAACATACTTCACTGTATTTAAAATATATCTCTACTGTCAATAGTACGTTAGGAGTACACTAATCAAATTTGTAAAACTCTAGAAATATCTAAAAGATAAATTAATATCATGCTTTCCATACATTTTCCTGATTTGATTTCAAATACATTTTAAAATAATTGTAGTATATGAAACGTTCCAAACACAGTTACATTTCCAAATAATTCTTAATGTGCATTTCATATAATTTAGCCTGACTATGCCTGAAGTTAGCATTGTAACAATGCATTGACAGCATACTTAAAAAGTACACATTTTAATATCGTTAAAGTTTAAATAAAAAAATAGCTGTTACGTACATTTACAGGTACTTTTATTTCAGTACATTGTTTCTTGTATAAAGTGTTAAATCATTCTTCTGTTACAATGCTCATAAAGCCAGTTTGTAACATACAGTATACCTTTAAAAAGTGGCATAAAGTGAACCTTTAGATATTTTTTAAAATGCTCATAATTCACCAGATGGCGGTGCTATGATTCACATTCTAAAATTTTTGAAAAACTTTAAAAGGCTGGGAAAAGATACACTCCCATTTACTTGTGCAAAGTCCAATTTTTCTTGAAATTTGACATATTTCACTCCATGTACTCTACATAGAAATCAGTTGGACCATTAAAGCGCACCGCAGTCAATTTTAAACTAATTATCAAGAATTGTTCAATGGTATGATGAACTTTTTACATTTTGCATCTATAAACAGAGATTTGTATGTTGCCTGAACGGACTGAGGTACGAATTTCTAAAATTAATTAGCGAGCTTGGTTGATAAATATGGACAGCATCGATTAAAATATCTTCTCAATGGTTGGGGCTTAGACAATTCTGGCTATAACTCAATAACTGTTTTTTCCAATCAACAAAAAGTTTGGTACACAGCTCCAGTCAGCCATAGGGACGAGATCTACCAGAGCATTATCTGCTCAACCCATAGGGGGCACCAAAACCACCATGAATGCATATCTGAACATCCATTGGATAGAATTTCACCAAAATTGTGTGCACTGGGAGGAAGATTCAACAAAAACACATCTGCTCATTTTTTAAGAGGGTTATGAGAAATCACAATGAAACTCACTAGAGACATCCTGAGCATGCGCGTCAAGATTCAAGCAAATCCCTAAACTTGGAATATGAGGCCAATTGTACTGCTTCCTTCAACTGGATTTTAAAGGGCTGGCATGGCTCCGGAGAAAAGGTGGTCATCTTGTGATTGGAGGGGTTAGACAACTGATCCCCAGTTCTCCCAGAATTTGACCAACTGTCCTTGGACGTGTCTAAGAGAGAGTAATTATCAATGCAGACGGCTTTGAACCCCCAAAAGTGCCACCTGAGGCTATGTTATCTAAACTATCCTAGCCAAAAGGTGTTTTTGTAAATACCTGACGTAAGCTAAAAGTACAACACATGAATTTTGCTGCATTACAAGTATATTCATGGCATTTACCTGTCAAGCATTGTGTTAAGAACATAAACAACCATGGACCTAAAGTATATGTTTCAAGTTGTTCCAGTTTAGCATGTACAAGTTCATTAAACACCCTTAAAACTGAACTTTTATATAACTACAACTTAAGTATGCATAGCCCAACATTAGTGGTTTCAAAATTGTAAACTTTGAACAGACTAATCATTACTTGACTATACGCAGAATAGTACAATACGATAGCCAATGGTTAGGATTTTTGTTGTTTTGTTTCCAGAGAAATCACAGCACGTGTGACAGAAGCAGTCTAAGAATACAGTGAAGCTGATAATAGATTTTGAAAAATGCAAAACGATAAAAAAAAAACAAAACAAATTACTGTACGTACAATGGTCTCTCAGTAACGACACCCAAAAATACAATCCTATTTTTCCCAGAAGTTAGACGCTTATTTTACGTGTATATTTTATTTGGCAAGAAGCTAGTCTAAGCTAGTCTGGCAGCAAGCAGACATGAGAGTCACATTGATCCTCCCATCTAACTTCACCAGAAGAAAAGAAGTATATTTTCAAATATGTCAATTATTGGAGCATTTGTGACTATTTTAATTATGTACAAAACCAACGTGAATGCAGTGGTGACATGCGGTTTCTGAACATTCCGAAGTCATAGTTTTCCCCGTTTTGAGCTGCTAGCATTTTCCACGTGCCTCCGTTCTTTGCGCTAAGCTAAAGAACCGCCAGACTCATCTCAGCACTTAGCCATGACTGACGACACGCAAGTCAGCAATCAGCCTTATTTCCCCAAATTTTGGGTTTTCCTTTAAAATGTCATTCAACAGCGGAGAATATAAAAGAAAAAAAAGAAAATAGACATTTGACTTCCTTGTCAGGGACAATAAAAATACCATTTTTTCCCCCTCAGTCAGCTCTCATATGTCCTTGACAGATTTGTTTTGAGGTCTGCACAGCGTGTTTTAAATATACCACAGTGCATGGGCCCGACTCTTTCAAGTAACATCAGACTTCTCAAACTGAAATTCCTCACTTCTGTTTCTCTTTTGTGCTCGACATTCTCCTGATAATCACGTACATGTGAGGAATCCTATTTCCTATTTCCACTCTGCGTCAGCCTGTTTTGAGTTAGTCGCTACATTACTACGCTGTGCGCTGTGGATGTGTGCATGTAGCGCGCCGAATCCGAAGCGTTGTTTGACCTCGAAGTACGCGTGTGAGATGTGTCAGTGTGCCATGTTCCCCTGGCACGCTTAAATATTGTATGGCATGTGCACAGGCATGCAAAAAAAAAAAGAAGAAGAAGAAAAAAGAAAAAAGAAAAACACACTAAATCTCTGCTGCAGTCCTTTTCAATGCATCTAGCCTGATTCACGTTAACCCATAAAACATGTCTGACATATTAATCAGGTCTGCATGTGGGGGTAGCTCTACTATTGCGGTGCTTGTAAGGAGAGCGCTCTCATTGGGCCATCTTACGCATCCTAGTGGCCAATAAGAGAAGGTCTGAATCTCTCCTCTCCTAGCAACAAGACTCCTTTTCTCCGAGCGGTGCAATCAGCAAACTGACACCCGTGATTTTACATTATGAATAATTGCAACTTAATAGCTTTGCAGCAGAGGCAGGGGAACACCGGCGTATACTTCTTCTTTTTTTTTTTTTCTTTTTTTTTTCTTCCACACCAGCAGACGATCTCTGTTTTCTGTCTTCCTGCTCCGCTCCTCTCCCTCCTCCTTCATCTTGGCTGCGTCGCTGTCTCCGAGTGCATTCAGGCAGCTCCTGTCTTACCATCTTAAAGGAACAGCTCTGCATTTTAAGTTTTTTGTTTTTTTGGTTTTTTTTTTTTTTTTTTCATGTTCAGGGGCATTGTGGGTAATGATCTGTACTTGTTGACCTCACAGCGCTGAATGGCGGGGCCTCTCTCAGGAGGGAGAAGGAATACCTTGGCACAGTGCTATCTTTTCCCCAAGACACTACCAGCCTCTCGCTATGAGCCTCGCTCTCTGTGCAGATGTTCCACTTGCAGCTCGGCTTCTCCCACCAGAAAGTAGGGGGGAGACTGCGACTGGCACACTTTACACTCTCTGCCGTTCTTCTCGCCAGCAATGTATGTTTCATGGAGAAGCATGTTTTAACGCGCGCATGTGATTTCTAAAATTAGGCGATTAAAAGTCGTGCCCGTTTGTGGCGAGCGCTGACATCATGGGGCTGGCTGGAATGATGCTAGAATGCTAGAGTCATACCAGGCAGAAAAAAAAGAAGGAAAATTAAGAAGCAACCAGAAATAGAAAGCTAGAATAATTCAGTAGAATATCTGCCTGTTTTTCGAACCGAATGATGATTTCACATCAGCTCATCATCCGAGAACTTGTCACTGACCGATCAAAATGTGAGCGATTAACTAGCAATGCAAATGTTTTTCACTTCTAAACCCCCCCCCAATAAAACAGCTCCAGCTTCATGAACAAGAAAAGCATTGACAAAACATTCACCATTCTATCCCACTGACATTTGACCCAACTTTATGATAACTACTGTCCCTCATCACAGACTTTCAGTTCTTATGTCAAAATGTAGCCGATTCCTCTGTCTATTCACTGCAAGTTACACACTTCCAGAATGGCAGTTTGTGCCCAAAACAGTTTGACAACATGTTCAGTCCACAGAGAATTTAAGTTTGGATGCTGACACTGTTGAGCTGAAACGATAACTTCACCATGTCCGTCGGATGTGTTGCATTTTTGATTCTGTGGCCTTTCAAAGCACCAGAAAATGTGTGTGTTTTCTGCATGTTATTTGAGATGTGCATGTTTTACAAATACTTCAGATGAGGGACAATAATATTCTCTCCGGGCGTACATTTCGGCTCCACTGAAGGTTTGATGCACTCTTAAACTTGACTGTGCCTCGTGTGCGGCACCTGTTGCCAGGCTACGGTGGCGCACGTGCAAATGGCTGTCCGACCCCTGACCCTGAACACATTCCTGTCCTTGCCCCTCCGGGAGTTAGAGGGAGCAGAGCACATGTGACAAGTCTGCGCAACAGTCTCAAACTAACCAAAAATACTGTATGCTGAATGTCTCATGGCGTGCCTGGAGGCACCGCTGAGCTCGCTCTGCCAAATCAAAATACAGGAACAATCTAGAATTCATCAGTCGTGTTTTGTGTTATTGTTTGCTCGGCGAGCCGCCGCCTGTCTCGCCTTTTGGATATTGATGAATTCAAATCGGAGCAGGAAGCCGCATGGTTGGATATCTGAGGAGAGACGCCCGCACGCGAGCACAAAGTGTCTGTCTCATGCCTGTGTGAAATTCAACATGTGGCAATTGTAGGAACAGTCTGACCTTGCACTTGCTAGACTTCTCAAATTTAGCAGAACAATATCTCATGGTCATCAAAGGTCAATTGGGGTGGCATGCAGAAAGCGTCTGGCAGGTTGAGAAGCAGATAATTAACTGCCCGTATGACCTCCTGTCCTTTTTCGCCATCTTCCATCCAGTCTCTGAATTGTCTAACAGCAGGAACAAAAGCCTCCACAAAGCTCATTTAGCCTGGTTTCAATGAGGACAGACAAGGAAAAAGCGCCCTCTCTTTGAAGAGTGTTCCCTCCATCCTGTCCTGGCCCCACCTCCTGTCCACTGGATCAGACCGTTACAGTACGAGCGGCTCTACACACAGCCACCGCTCAACCTTAGGTGACCCTTGCTCCCCATCAGACCCGCCCTCCTCTGGAGGAATGCTGCTGATGGGAGTTTTTAATATTCCCCGGCCCTGTGTGCCCTCAAGTTTGGCGGTGCAGCGTTAACACAAGCTGACACCACAGATTAGGCACAGACATCAGGAATGCCGCAGCCTTTTTGAGCCACGTGGACTTTGGCCAAAAGAGCCTTTGGTTGCGATGGCCACAGAGACCTGCGAAAAACAGCGTGGCCGTTATGATGTGAGCTCGCCGGCGAGCCGCAGTGAGCTCCACAGGCATGTGGCAAGGTCAGAGGAACAGATGTTGGATGTGTGGGGAGTTCGCGCACGCCGTCGCGCGTTTAACGTGAATGTCCGTCTTGTACCTGTGCTCCCAGATTTCGAGAGGCCCGCGCTTATCGGGGGCTACTGCGCGCTCCTGCCGGCGTCGCGAAATCTTTGCACGCAATCAAATATCCAATATGTGATTGGAATGAAGGTGTGTGCGGCTGCTGGAAGCAAATGTTTCAATAACTCTCGTGAAGGCAGTTTGATCGCCTGTGCGCTGGGTTTATTGTCACAGATCGATTTTATGTTTTGGTTCCTGGCAAAAGCGCAAATTTCGGAAGCCTCTGAGAAGACGGGTTAGCTGCGAACACATGAGGAGCTCTGGACAATAATCAGCCTAATACGAGTTTTACATGTATGCTTTACTGCAATTCATAGGGTGCAAAATATGAATAATAAAAATTTCAAACAGGAGCTTCTGTGTCTGCGTGTTCCTTCAATAACCGTTGACGCAGTGGACATTTTGTCCCATCCTAAATAATAAAACCTGATGATGGCTGAATTCCATTTTGCTGGTACAGTTTTAGGGTCCTGGTTTTAGGGTCCCGCATGCTGGCTCGCTGTCACACAGCTACTGTATGGCTTACTGGAACACCTGAGCATGACAGAGACATTCTGTTCCTACCATGGCAAACAAACATCTGCACAAATACCTAAGAAAAGACCAACAGGGACGCTCATATCGCCTCCATTTTGAGCAAAAGCTGTGGAACTTTAAGGTCATTAACTCACAAAAGTGTTCATTCAAATCCAAACCCACCCTATCTTTCCCCGAATCTAACCACACTTTTTTGGTCATGACGGCAGGGGATGTCTTTTGTTTGATCAAAAAAAAAAAAAAATCTATCAAAGACATATGAGAATAGAGTCAAGAATATTTTAATCGTGGTTTTTAAGATGCAAAATTGTCCCTTTTTCGATCAGGTGAAACCGAGTAGCACTGCCAGTCATACATACACAGCACAAATTTTCACAACGAATGAACTTTTTATCGGCGAGCTCCAGCCTGTACCACGCGGAGCTGGGCCAGTTTAAGCCCCTTTAAAACATAAGCAACTTTCGTGCAGGCCTCAGTGAACACACATGGCAACACATAAAGCCTCAACACCAAATACAAGAGACAGACTAATAAGGAGATCAGCGAATTCTATGTTCTGTGAATACTCAGGTAAGGAACCATGTCAGTTCTGCCAGTTTTATATGAACTGCTTGAGGAATGCACGGTTGAGCGTACATCCAGCAGCAGAATCCCGATACATTGTAATTCATTTTGATTCCAATATGAAATCAAATTCCTCAATATTAAGCGGGTCCTTGATCTGGCAGACGCGTCGACCTTGTTTGAGCTCGAATGAGATGGTTATAGCGGTGTGTTTCATTCTGCTCGGCGGGCAGCAAACAGTCAGGCATATTTGTCTAGAGTCGGGCCAAAGATATTTAAACTGTTTTAATTAAAAAAAAAAAAAAAAAAAGAGCCAGTCGATAATTTTTCATTTTCCATCATATCATAAACTGCTATCCAATTCTATAATTGACACGGCACAAGTTGTTCTCCACACAGCAGCAGGGAGCGATAAAGCTGGTCCCCTCGCTGAGAAGCTGGAGGTGTGCAGCATGTTGCCTGCAGCTCTTCACCTGTCGGCTCGCCGCGGCCTCCTCATCTCTGGATGTTAGAAAAAAAAGCGTCTTATCTCGTGGATGCATATTTGTTGAGGCATCGGTTGCCGCAGCGACACATAAATCGGACCCCCCCTCCCCCACACCCACCCATCCTCTTCGCAATCGCCCCGTGTTAAGTGCGCTGAATGTGAAGCAGCAGTGGTATTGTAAAGGCAACCAACAGTGAGATATCTGTGAAATTACACGCATGTATCCTTTTCATGGGAATCCCTCCAGTGGAAAGGCAATTTCACTGCAGCATGGGAATAGCGGACTCCGTCACCGACAATGAAAACCGCTGTATAAAGATGTGCTTACAGAATGTAACTACGCTGAATGCAGGATTTCCCCCTGTCTATTTAACTCAAGGGCTGCCTTTGTTGAAAAAATTGGCAAAAATACAAACTATTGTGTTCGTCTGGCCGCCGCAGAGTCTCGCACGTGTCTGAGCATGCATGTTTCATTTATTTAGCTTTAAGTGTGCAATAAACTGTGTTCGTCATCGACTCTGTACTTTTAATATACGCTCCCCGGCCAATGACTCTTAATCTCACAAAATCCAGGGGAAAAAAAAACTCATTTTGAACGGTTATTGATTCTAATTTAAAGTATTTCTAAAATAAAGTTGGAAGAATTTATAACATCCAAGTTTTTTTTTTTAATATTATTTCAGGAGAATGGTTACAGATAGAAATGAATTTCATCACTGAGGCCAAAAAACATTGTGAAGACGCTTTGCCAGCTGCAAATGAAACTGACATTAGGTGAAAGGAAATTGAATTTGTGATTGCAAAGTGGGACATTTCATCTCTGAACACATGGACACTGTTTTTTAGCACCTTTTTGGCTGAATGAATTCCTCAGAATATGACTTTGCTTATGACATAAATTGTGTTTTTCTGTTTCACACAGTATTGTCAGGGATTAACAGATTGCTGCCGAATGACCAAATAACTGAAATTTAAGACCTTCAGTGAGAAAGGTACAACTTTAAATAGAGCTACCCTTGAAAAGACTACACAGCAGGGGTAAGAGGTCAAGAATTTTGAAAATATGGAAGATACAGCATGCCTGCTAACCCTTTTTAGAACTATAAACCGGACCACCACCCATGTTTTCATTCCTCACAGCTTACTTTAGCAAGCCTGGGTTTTGTAGCCTGCTTGGCCCACAAAGACTTGCACAAGTTCTTTGCTAATAACAGAGTCCAGAAAACAGGATGATGAAATAACGACTAACATTCCGACAAAGGTGATTAAAACACGACTCTTGGAATTACGTGTTACAATTACATGTTCTCGGGCAGAACCCTTGTAAAACAGTGCATCAACAAATTTAAGAAATGCCAAATTGAGACTCTCATCATGATGTGGTTTTTATCTACACATCTGTAGTACATATTGTACCATAGGGTAAAAAACAAATTAAAGGGACATTACAGCATTAGCACTATAAATGCTGTCTTGGCCAGCTGTCACATCCACAAATGTAGAGAGAAATAATAACACTTTCCTTTATCTCCTGGAAAAGGTATTGCAATTCACAATATCCCCCTTGTGTTTTTTTTTAATAAAAAAAAACAAAAAAACTTTTAATAAAGCTAAAGAAAATCAAACTTGACACTTAAACATACAATACTGCAAACGCTTCTCTAAAGAGAGGATACATCTTGTTCAAGCAAAAATCATTTTGAGTGAAAAGCAAACATTCTTAGATAAGGTATTCATAACTCATAAGTCAAATAAAATAAAATCTACTCTTTCTGGAATGAGAGGAAAATGAAAGGAAATCAATATTGGACTTGACATTACAGCTAGACCGCTTTTTCAGGTCACTCATGTGAACAAATTCATGATTATGATAATCACAATATGATTATCCTGATTGTTTTTTATGGTGATGTGATAACATCCCCACATCCCTACTTATTATTATTCATAAGTGTATAAACAGCTGGAGTCCACCTGAAATAAAAAATGAATTTGTAATCACATCCTTAGTCATATTGTATGCCTTTTAGATTAGTGTAGGCACAAATAATTTAAAAAAGAAATCATTTCTTTGTAAACTTTAATCAGAATCCAATTTTTTGCCTCGAAAACAAAATATGGCTACCGTTAGCTTGCTAGCGATAGCGGGGCACATCAGCGTGGTTTTGGGTGTTCGCCGCATGAAATTAGTTTCTGACATGATTTCCTTCACGCAAGTGAATAAATTGTGAATAAAGTTAATAAAGTGAAGTGGTGTCTGTAACGGCTGCAGATGATGTACAATGTACTTTAAAGCGGACTGTTTTAATAACCACATGGAACGCATCTGTTGTATTGAATCCAATCCAATTCCTCTCTACGTGATGTTTCACCTGCCTATGCTTGATAACACGGAACTGCTGTTTCAGGTTGGCTTTATTAACTTTGGCGTGGGTGAATAAGCCTCTCTGATTGGCCAGCCCTCGTGCACTATAGCCTGCACACTCCAGACGTAGTTCGGCTCAGGTTTAATCACTGTACATTCTGGAGAATACAAAAGGCTTGGAGAAGGGGACGCAGCAAAGGAGGAAGAAACAGAGAATAAGAGAGAGCAGCGTTCATGGACCCACTGTTGGACGATTTTTGACCTAAAATAACACTTTTTAAGACTTAATGAGGCGTTATGACGACTTGCGATGGAGCCGTCACCTCCATGTTCCTCATTCCATTGGAGTTTTCATCGCACTGCAACGAACCGGCTTGGATTTAAAGGGGACTAGAATTATTACTTGACCTGACAATGGTGAACTCTTGCTTCCCTTTCTTTTTTTGAGAAAAACGTTCATGAAAAATTTGCCAATGCTTTTATTGTGTACATTTGATAAATGACCGTGGAATAAGCTGGTTCACTCATCGCCGGTTTTAAGGCACGACACGGAGGCGAAGAACCACATGATGCAAAGTGCCTTAAAACTGTGTAATGTTCACCTGGGCGCTAATTATCGCTTACGTAAGACACTATCAACTGAGCCTTAACATCAAGCTTTAGGTTACTATACTATACTTGATTTGTCTGTAAATCAGTTTTTCAATCTCTTTTGAAAGGAAAAAAAGGGGCCACAAGTTCTATGTCACATTTACAAATTCCTTGTTTTGTCAAAACAATGTACCAAAATATGTTATTGAATTCACGCTATAAGAAGACAGAAATGGAAGCTTATTTTGGCAGTGTAGCGCTAGCGCATGCCCTTGGAGTTATCCACCCCCGTGACTTTATTCCAGACAGTCTTTGACTCCGCAAACTTGTCATAAACACGTCGAACATCTTCACCGACCAGCAGTTACACGAGTGTGCAAATGACAGACTGGATCAATATTTCATTTAGCCTGACAGCAGCTGTTGGACGGGAACTGAGATGACAAGAGCTCGCCTCTAATGGGCAACACCAGCAGCTGCAATTGAGATGCTGAATGCAGGGAGGAGACCTGCGTTGGGTGGAGGCCTTGTGTGGTGAAAAAGATCCATCTGTTCCCCTCAGGACTTGGATCGGTACTCCATATCAGACTGCCTTTATGAAGTTTTCCCCCGCGCTTTTGATCAGAAGTGTGTGCAGATCAGCCGATGACCACCGCGGGTAGTCAAGACTGACCAGTGGCGTCGGGGACGTGCGAGCGAACGCCGTCACACAATGGGGGATTGAAATGCTTCTCAATCACTTCTGGCGTCTGTTCGAGTTGGTTTCACCGTCAAGCCAGGGGAGGCGGACGCAGGATTAAAAGACAGAAGAAATGCTGATTAAGGGAAGGTGGGAGAGGTGGGATCAAAGTGCAGAGGAGCCTGTGAGGTTGCGGAAAAAAATTGTTTGCCTCAGAGTCCATAATCACATACAGGGCCCCTGTCTCATTTCTATGGCAACCCGGGGCTATTATCATACCTTGCTATTCATTATGAAAGGGCTTCAGTTGACCGCGGACAAGACGGGGTTGAGAGAGGGAAGGACAGTGTGGCGCATTTTCACTGCTCTCAGCCGGGAAGCCAAGAGAACAAGGGATGAATGAGTGTGAGAGAATCTCTGCTGGGCAATGCAGCTCTGGAAAGTTCACTCTCTGGGTGATATCTTATTAATGCGAGGGATTTTCTCCTGCTACTACAATCCAGTACTGCATAGATGTGAGTCGAGGGACAGTGAAACCGCGGTGACATTTGAACTTGCTTCTGCACCTCATGAACCGAGGGAGTGCTGTACAGCATCTGATATTTTTAATGTTTTCAAAGTGGTTTTAATTAGGCCATCACTCCAATAAATGTCCGCTAGCGGATTTGAGGTAGTCTCACGTGGTCCCTGTAGAATCACTAGACTGTTATTCTCAATGTATTTCCACTGAATTTGTTTGTAACATGATAAAACCTTTTTTCTTCAAAGTTTTGGCTCACTCATTTATCAGGTAATCCACAAAACGGTACATCCTAATCACTCTTTAACCTTTACCGCTTTCTGAACTGAGTGAAATTGTCCAACACATGATGCAGTGACGAGTTTTGGGTTGGTAAATTGGACAATTTAGCATTTAGTTGAGGTTTTTGATACAGTGAAATATTACCTAGTTTTTTGCAAAATGACCTGAACTCTAAGATCAGCAAAGATTTTTGGTAGAGCCAGAAAAATAGCTCAGTATTATACGTTTGTGATGCTCTTCCTTCTGTATATGACCACAGACTGCATTGCAGAGTAAAGGCTCACGTACATTAATGCATCCACAACGTCACATGGCATATATATATATATATATATGTATATATATATATACATATATATATATATACACAGACACACACACACACACACACGTACAGATACATAACACAGCACTTGTTCACCTGGCATAATCGTGTTGGCAGACATACAGTAAATACATTGTACGCGGACAAGTTAGCATGTAATGTGAAAATCAGATTTACCTCGGGGCAATTCTTAGTGATTCTGCAAGTTGTGAATGCCCTTAAATCATTTTCAGTTTGACAAGAGATCCGAGCTGTTGTTGCTAACAGTGCGAGTGAGCGAGCGGGCGAGCGAGCGGGGGTTAGTGTGACAGTGCATTAGCAGCCTCAGAGTCCATTCTCTCCGTCCCCAGAGAGACCAGAGCAGGCATATTAACATTCTCCTCAGAAAGGCCACAGGATCTGCCTTCAATACCGTCTGACTCCAAACAAAAGACGGTGTGTGTGTGTGCGTGTGTGTATGTGTGTGCGTGTGTGTGTGTGTGCGTGCGTGTGTGTGTGTGTGCGTGCGTGTGTGTGTGTTGGGAAGATGCCTTCAAATCAGAGCCAGGCCGGCCGTGACCTTGGTAGCTTCTAATCTTCGCCACTCCCTGACTTGACGAGCTGAGCGAAGGGTGACACGTTTAGCATTTGA
>CAAKHG010042657.1:13958-29645 GCA_901007715.1 Dactylopterus volitans | reverse complement strand
AATAACACTTATTATCTGGTTGCCATGGCGCCTGTCAGTGGGTGAGATGTGTGTGTCCTCAAAGTTGATGTGTTTGAAGCTGGAAAAAAAAAATGGGCAGTTGCGAGGATTTGAGTGATTGACACGTGTCTCACATTGTGACGGCTGGACGACCGGGTCAGAACATCTCCAGAACTGCAGCTCTTGTGGGGGGTTCCTGGTCTGCACTGGTCAGGACCTATCAGAAGTGGTCCAAGGAAGGAAAAGCAGTGAACCGGCGACAGGCTCATGGAGGCCAAGGCTCACTGATGCACGTGGGGAGTGAAGGCTGGCCCGTGTGGTTCCGACCCAACAGACCAGCTACTGGAGCTCAGACTGCTGAAACAGTTGCTGCTGGTTCTGATAGAAAGGAGTCAGAACACACAGTCATGTGTGTGTTTGTTGTGTTTGAGGCTGCGTAGCTGCAGACCTGTCAGGGTGCCCATGCTGACCCCGGCACACTGCAAAGCACAAAGCACCAACACCCAGAAGAGGACCACGGAGCAGCGGAAGAAGGTGGCCTGGTCTGATGAACCACGTTTTCTTTCACATCATGTGGATGGTTGGGTGTGTGTTTGTGTGGTGCTTTGGGCAATGTTCTGCTGGGGAACCTTGGGTCCTGCCATCCATGTGGATGTTCCTCTGACACGTAGCAGCTACCTAAGCATTGTTGCAGACCACGTGCCCCCTTCCATGGAAACGGTATTCCCTGATGGCAGTGGCCTCTTCCAGCAGGATAATGCTCCCTGCCACAAAGCAACGATGCTTCAGGAACGTTTGAGGAACACAACAACCAGTTCAAGGTGTTGACTCGGCCTCCAGGTTCCTCAGATCTCAAATCCAATCCAGCATCTGTGGGATGTGCTTGGACAAACATTTCTGATCCAACTTCTGGCACTCAAACAACGGCTGCCAACATCTTGGTGCCAGATACAACAGCACACCTTCAGAGGTCTAGTGGAGTCCAGGCCTCCGCGGGTCTGGACTGTTTTGGTGGCACAAGAGGGACAGACCCAATATTAGCCGGGTGGTCATAATGTTATGGCTGATCATTGCATACATATGCATGAACTCTGCCGTCTCCACTGCCGCAGAGTAAACATGCGTAACACAGCGAGCACAGCCAGCTCAAGGATGAGTGGATTTGATTTTTGCGGTCAAAGGGTCAAAGGTCAAGGTCACTTGAACCCATATTTGGCCATAACCCTCAGTTGCTGATTAAGGCAGACTACCACACGGATATCTAGAAGGATAAAGTGACGTGAAATGCCGTGATGGCGTTTTGAATCTAAAAGGTCAAAATGAAGCTACTCTGAGCTCATGAATATTCCTGTTCAGTATTAACTCAGGTTTCGAGTCAAAGCGATTTGATTTTGGCAGTCAAAGGTCAAGTTCATTGCGTCATCACATTTGGGTGTAAGTCATATGCCGATACACTTGAAGTCAGTGTGGTTTCAAAGGTGGACTTTTCCATAAATTACGGTAATTTGATTTATTGGGTTCCGAGTTAGATATGCTTTTTTCTATGCAGTCAATGGTGGGACACAAAAACTCACCAAAAAAATGTCTACACGATCGTCAGGCGCCATTACACTGTATGTGAGACGCTCGTCACTGGCCTTTTCTGGCGTGCTAATGTGCCGCTGGTGACCTACGCTCGCCACTGTCCCTGAACGCATCGCTCCCTGTCGCTCTGCTTGTGTGTGAGCAGACCACAGAATGTCGCCAGCGTGGCTCTCTCAGGTGGCACCTTTCGGTCGCAGCCGCCGCGGGAGCAGGAGAGAACGGCCGTCTGTCACCCTCGGCGGCGGCGTCTTTGTTCCCGCGGCGGCGTGACGGGCGGCGCGCTGTCGGCCTGTCGCCCGTCCCCAGCGGTCTGATTATAAAAGTGACGGACTCCAGTTTAATGGTGACAAAGGTCGGACGGACAAAACGTGGAGGCGCAGATAAGCAGAGGCCGGGCTGATATTCTGCAGATCGCCTCAAAGATTAGTTTTTTTTTTTTTTTTTTTATCTCTCAGCCATCGTTTTGCGTTTAATTTGCGAGCTGCGGTGATGAAAGGCAGGGCTGATTGAGCAACGCTGCCCCTGGCTGGAGAAAGCGCTGCCCAAACCGGGATGCCAAAAACGCTTTCATAACCAAACCTGACCACGGCCGATCGCTCGCAAAGCAGCATGGGGAGGACTTTAAAAAAATAAGAGCGAGGGAGAGAGAGAGGCACTCTGTGACCCTGAAGCCTGGTCCAGCAGCCTGAAAAGAAACTCCTCATCCCTCCAGAGGCGACTCCTGCTGTGTCCAAACACATATCTGATTAGATCCTGTTCATCCAGCCAGAGTTCATATGGGACGCGTTTTCATCATATGCGCCTCGTCCTGAGTGCGGTCTGAGCTGCAGCAGGGCGGGCTAACACCTGAAACTGCGGCGTGCGCCCAAAATCTGAGGAGAAAATGCGTAGCTGCTTTTGGCCGTCTTTGGACATAAGTAATTGCTTATGACAACTATTAGCCAAACGTCTAATAGGATGAAATGATAAACTGATGACATTTTTTTGACTCTTTCTACCGGTCGGCCGGTTAGGGTGTGAAAGCTGGAGGAACCCTGGAGAACCACAGAAACTACAGACAAGGACCCACTTTTTGAAGCGGTCCAGTATCTGCCGTCAGTCGGACTCTGGTTTGCGGTGACAAAGTGAGCTGAACTCGATCTGACCCAAGGAAGCCCTGCGCTTCTTTGGATTGGAACCAGCGCCTCTAGCTGGTCTTGCTGTTGCACCTCATGAATCTTTTTGGAAATATTTCTGGCAGATGACGATGATGATGTCATAGAGACGATTATTGGCACCTCGTCTTGAATGCTTTTGATTGATCTGATTGAACTGAATTGAATTTTCCCTCCATTTTAATAGGTGGTGGCCAGGACCAAGAGCAGCGCTGGTGCTTGTCCCTCCATTTTGACACTGGAAACCATCTTCCGAGCAGAAGATCTCTCCTTCATACTCCGACTGAACGATTTTCGGGCATCACTTACATGAGGACAGATGGAATTTGTGGCTACCTAAGTTACCCAAAGAGACTAATGCTAAGCTACCCGAGTTACCCCCGCAGGCTAACACTGGTGGGTAACGCTACGCCGGATGCTATGATGTGTGGATGTTGGCGCCTACATCACTGCACACAGCCAATAAATACCCATCACTACCGTGTGTTGTGTGACCCAGGTGTGAAATCACACTAATGACACAAAAACGAACGTTAGCGGGTGGGTTATTTAGCCAGTGTGGGAGGGGCTTGGACTCGCCAGCAGCGATTCTGTGCCCGCTTCACAAAACGTGAAAAATGGCCGCAAAAGGACACTCAAGGTGACCCACCAGAGTCCAGCCGACCGCCTCCCCACAGTTTGCGGAACTTTCTACATATAAAAACAATAACACTGAACATAATACACTTCCCCCAAAATGAACTTGGCAAAACAAATTAGCGTATAGACATGTTGAGTCCGAGGAGACGGTGTTGCAAGAGTTGCAAAAATGTTCTCCGTGCATCAGATGAAACTCGGAAACAAAGCAAACGAAAACAAGAGTTTCGAATGTTTCCCTCTTTGAGCGTCGACATCAAGGCTGGCTGGAGATTTGTGTGTCAGAGTTCAAACGTCAGCTCGTGACAGCACAAGACGAAGGTTCTAATTGGATGAAGTTCTGGCCTCCAAGCACCTGGGCGGGTTCCACATGGAGGTTGTCGGGAATTAGGCTGAAACCTGCACGGACATCACCTCTGCTGGACAACTGTGGGCCAATCAGAGCGCAGCGGCAGCAGCTTCACCCACTCTGGCTCTTTGTCTGGTTCTTCTTGGATCCCTCAGCCCGGCCGTCTTTGTTCTGCTGATCTGCTGACTCGCCAGGTTCAAAGAGACGGTCAACCACACTGACTCAGCACCTCCACCCCCACCCCAGTCCCACCCGCCCCTCATCCGCCCATCCTCCTCCCGAGAGAATCTGAGGTGACATTTCGCCTTCATTTTACTGAACTGGCGTGCTGCACGACAGACGGACGCGTGGAGAGGAGGGAGGCGGACACGTGAATGGCACGCTTTCACTGTTGCTCAAAGGTCCCTGGGCAGCCATTCACACCCCACTCACCCTCCCCACCCCCAGACAGAGCCGGCGGACCTCCACTGTACAAAGGTTAGACAGCTGCAGTGTACACACACACACACACACACACACACACACGCAGGCTGCATGGCCCCGAGCCTGATGTTGAGACAGACTGGATCCCTCTACCAGCTGTCATCATCATCAGACTGTCTGCGTCTGCTGGCGACCAACTGCTGCCAGCCCTCTGAAGGCCAGTGGCTGCGAATGTGCTGAGTCGCCCATGAGCGGGATGGTTCCGGTCATACGACAGCAACCTCTATAATCGGCGCAGTTGCACAATTCCATTTAGCAGGTTTTTATCCACGGCTACGTGCAAACGGTGATGTGCTTTGATCCCAGACTGTGTGTATAACCTCTATGCAAGGTGAAGCCAAAATATCATTTGCAATGTGCAACAGGCAGTGACGGTAAGAGAAATTTATCATCACGTGTCCGCTCAACTATCACAGCATTATTCCATGCAGAATTCCTAAACAGAAGTTTAGCCCTCAGACATTTTGTGCACAGCTGCTCTCAATCACAAAAGCCACACCCCTGTTTTTATAGCATCAAATAGCTAATTAAAACTAAACTTACATGAAATCTGAGCACTTGAACAAACATCTGTGCGATTCACAAGCTACCTGAAATGACAGAAACAGCCTCTGAGAGAACATTATATGAAGAGCACGTGGATATTTTAGTGTGGCTCAGGTCCCACCTGCTAACATGGAGGAGGCGGGGTTTATTACCGAGGCTGCAGCCGGCCACCAGGCGGCGATGGAGTTCTTTTGGTTTCACTGAGGGGCGAAGCAGAACATTATGACCACTGCATATTTGCCATAGAATATAATGTATTTATTGCAGGACTCTTGCATCATTTTCTACGGTAAACATGCATGATAATTTTATGGGTTTATAGGTTTTCAGCCTGATTTTGCTTATGCTCAAATTCAGTGTTGTGAGGATTACTTTAAAATTGTTATTCAATAGACTGATTAACTGTAGAAAAAAAAGGATATTATCAGTAACATAATCCACAAAACTGAGGTGATGTAACTTGAATGGTTTGCAGTACTTCTGGATTACTTTAATAGCAATCATAAGCAAATAAAGACGAGAAAAATGTCCTGAAGTTTTTAGGCTGCAGTGCGATTACAAGCAGCAATGCTTGGCCTGACTTTCACCAGCAGGCGGCGCCTGCGAGTGGCAGCGAGGATAAGAAGCAATGAAATACCACTGGAATAAAACACTGCAGAAATGAAATCATGACGGGTGAAATGGCGCTCCAGCCTCTGCCCGAGTCCCCGCCTGCAACGCGTTTAAATATCGCTAAAGCTACCAGGCTTACAAACGATGCTTCTAATCCCTCACAAACGAATCAAACCTCAACCAACCATGCCAGAAACCTGGAGACGGTCGCACGTTTTCAGCCTGAAGTAGCACAGTTAGGTGGATAGGATGGATTGTTACGTCTTAACTGTGACTGCTTCTTCAAATTAAGACACTGGGTCCTCGGGTGCTGACAGAATCATCCCAGATAATTACAAATAGACCCCAAATAATCCACAACCGCTGCTGTCAGCTGTGGTCGGCCTCCCCTCTAATCCTGTTAGCGCCCCTCCCCTCCTGATTGTGCAACCCCATCGCTCCCCGAGCCGAGTCGAAGCAGTAAAGCGGCCGGGAGCAGCGGCCATCGCTTTCACGTGCGAGTCGCCCGCAATTAGTGAAACGTGTCAGTTTGGAAGTAAATGATCTCAGGAGTTTTGGTGACGCAACGTCGAGCTGGAAGTCGGGCGGGTCAACAACTCCTCGGACGAAATTAGCCAATAATAAGCTCTAAGTGCCTCTCCTGGATTGTTCATTAGCCAGACGCCTTCCCTGTTAGGAGCCCTCGGGGTCAAGAGGTCAGGGCGGCTTGGCACCCTGCAAAACGTGACTGTGACAGTTTTGTCTGTGGGGGTCAGACAGATTAGACTGAGACGACGGCTCCACCCTCAGCCCAGATCAGACTCGGTCACCGGGTTTACACAGGCATGTGTGTGTGTCTGTGTGTGTGTGTGTGTGTGTGTGTGCAAAGCTGTTGCCGGGGAGAACACAGACAAGACAAAATAACGCAATTTAAATCAAACGCCATCAGGTTCTGGTCCGAGCAGCAACTGCAGCTCAGCTGAGGAGACCCAAGACGTGAAGATTAAATCGCATCTCGTCCTTCAGAAGCGTTTGAGACCCTGCAGGAGACGAGGCTTCCCTCACGACCTGCCTGACCTCCACACTGAGAGAGGTGTTGACATATTCGAGCCATTGTTACCGGTACTGTAGTTTGGGTTACACCGAGGGGTGTCCCTAATATTTTGCCATCGTAATGCGTATGGGTGGGGTGACCAAAATATTAGGGACCCCTCTCGGCATGACCTGGTGCAGTTCAGCAGCGTCACAAATTCCAGTCCCAATGAGAACCGTTCTAATATGTCGACGCCTCTCTAAAACGGAGTCAATAAAAAATTCAATAAAAAAAACCTCACTCCTGAAGGGAGAATAGATTGCAGGGCTGTTGCATTATTTTCTATGGTGAACTCGCGGTGGTCGTAATGTTATGGCTGATCGGTCGTGAAGACTTTGAATCAGTTGTCTTAGTTGTATTAAAAGTAGAAAAATATCATGACTTTGTCTTTTTATCCTATCAAACATTCGTCTGAAATACTATTAGAATGAGTGTTTGACTTGTGACCAAATCCATTGCTTTGTGATGTCACAGTTACCTTGACCTTTGACCTCTGACCATCAAAATCTGTTTATTGCTGAGTGAAGTTTCACCATTGACAGTGGATGACACTGAATGACCTTGACCTTTGACCTCCGACCACCCAAAGCTCATCAGTTCATTCTTGAGTTGATATTTGCGGCAAGCTGCAAGACTGTGATGTCACATTCACAAATTAAGACACGGGGAAACTGAAAAAAAAACAATACTTTCGACCACAGCGTGAAATATAACAATAGAAGTGTTTGATGACAACCGCGTCTTTACAGAAAATGGAGACGCTTGCATGGCAAACAGGCCACCAGGGGGCGACTCCATGAAAACTTTGGCTTTTGGACTGACGCCAAGCAGTTTTCACAGTTCAGAGATCATTTTTGTGAGTTAACGCAGATTAATGAGCAGTGCTGTAAAACCAGAGGGGCAGTCGGAGCGCACAGCAGCACGGCCGAGGCCAAAAGCTCATGAAAAACATCATCAACCCAAATATGCCTTGATGGTTCCATGAAGATCCATGAAATATTTCCTGAGAAATGGATTGGAGTGAGAAATCTTACAATTTTTTTGGATCTTGCCCTTAAAATTGCCAGGGATTCTTTGATCACCCAGGCTGCATGGAGACAGCTGGCGAGGGTGTTAGCTACTTGCTGCCCTGGTGATTGATTATAAACTTAAAGCAGCCATTTTAAACGGCTGAACGGGTCGGCCAATCATAGCCGAGGCGGGCGACGCTGCCGCGCTACATGACGCTCGGGTTAAACGCGTCGGGTGATGTCATCCCCCTGACGTGAGCCGAGTGGCCTCGGTTATCTGTCGACCTGAGAGAATTAAGGTCAGTGTCTCTTTATCGCTGTGCAAAGACAAGGCCGTCCTATCAGCCGCGGAGGTAACCGCGATACAGCACACAGGAAGCACAAACCGGCAACAGCGCCGGCATCGGCGGTGGCGGCGGCCGTCTTTGTCCACCTGACTGCCTTTGTGTGTATCCAGGTCACATGCTGCTATCAGGGATTAATATTTGGACTGCTGAAGAGCTCTGAATTGAACGGACGGCGCAGGTAGAGCAGCGGCTTCTGTTTGCTCCGATTAATGATTGTCAGGGCGGAGCTCACGCAAGCTCCTCCGGCGTTATTTGCCGTCATGTTCTCGCGGTTGGGCGTTCGCATGTCGCATGAGGGGAAGACGGGTCCCAGGCGGTGGACGCCGTTCTCCTGGCGACGCGCGTGTTTGCTGTTTTTTGATGCTTAACCTAATTACGCCGGGAGATGTCCCAAATCGATAGCATCCAACCAGCGTCAGCACCAACACACACACACACACCATTCCTGACCTGATTTGGCTGCCGACCACAGACGAGGTCGAACCCCCATCGACACTGAAACCGTACCTGCTGTGCAGGTTTGCACCTCCATGCTGCCCTTCATGCATGTGAAAATGTGAATAGCATTTTCGGCGCCGCGACCGTGGAGAAAGAGCACAAATTAGAGGCCAGATGCGACGCACGAGGCCCGACCCGACCCGACCTGACCGACCATGCACCTGTCGTAAAGCGAAGTAAAGTGTGTGCAGCTCTGCTTTATTGACCACAAACCACACCGCACGCACGACCCTTGACCTTTCGCACGTCTGCATGCAAGATGCACACAGCCAAGCGTAAGCTAGCTCGCTAGCATGACAACTACTCCTACGACCACTACCACCACAACTACTAAGGCTACTACTTCTACTACTGCTACCACTCCTACTTCTACTACTACAACTACTCTTAGGCCATACCTAAAAATGTCCACAGGAAAGCAGACGACATGTAGCGTTGCAACGTTTTTAATGTTGTTGTTTTTTTTTAATCTTTCACATCTATGACAGCTGATCTGAGTGCGGCAGCGCCTTCACACTAGAACTCTGCAGACACTGATCAAAAAACGTTGCTAATGGCTCCCAGCTCCGTCACTGGTTGCCCGTTGCTGTAGCAGCAGCAGTTAGCAGTTACAGGGAACTGTGTGTGTGTGTGTGTGTGTGTGTGTGTGTGTGGTTTGTGTTTGTGCGCGTGCCAACACACCATTTCCAATGCAGATGTAAATGCAAATGGGGCTGCATTCAACGTTTGAGTGGTTCACAGGCAAAACAATACAATAAAAACCCCAAAACATAAAAGTCTGGGGGGGGTGTGCACATGGAGTGGCAGATGTGGGCGCTGGCTCACATTTTTAACCAACCACAGGGTGATAACAGGACTCAGCCTTCCTGGGAAAGCTGACCCCAGGGTGCTGGAAGAGATACTCCGTCCAATTTTTGAACCTTGGATTCAGTAGGAACCACATTGATTCCGTCTGGGCCATGGAACAGCAGACCATCTCTTTAGCCTTGCAGGTGTTCTGGAAGGGTCGTGGGAATATGCTCATCCAGTATTCATATCATGATTTGTAGATCTGGAGAAGGCATATGGTGGTGTCCCTCAGGGCATCCTGCAGGGGTGCCAGATGAGCATCCGGTCTTTATAGAGCCAGAGAACGAGCTGCGTTCACATTTTTCGTGAGGAATCAACCACAATGGCAGTGGGAGTTGTCTTTCATCAGCAGCTCCGTTTGTGGTTTAACTATGTGCAACCACGTCTGGCGAACAGGGTCTAAACCCAAACTCAGCCAGCTCACTTTAGCTTAACAGCACGAATATTAACAGCAACATGCTAAACTGGGTCGTCAGCGTCATGAACAAACATTAGCCACCATTACGGAACGGTAACGTTACTCAGGGCGTCTGCACACGCTGGTCGTTCAAGAGTTAGCAGATAATCTCATTGAACTAAGTGAACGTTGCACCTCAGGACAGTTTTATTGACGGTGTATTTTAGTAGTTAATCTCAAGAACTACAGGCCAGCACTGTGTTATCTATACAGCATGATACATTTCTCACTGTCGTATTGTTGGTACGTTTTTTTTCTTCTCCATATTGTGAGAGGAGCGGTCACTGGTGCATGCTGGGAATTAGCTGGGGACGTCTCAAGCATCAATGATGGAGAACCTGGACCATCCACACATGAAGATCGTCTCCTCCTTTCTGTCTCTCTCTCTCTCTCTCTCTCCCTCTCTCTCTCTCTCTGTCAAGGCAGATGGCTCCGCCCACCTGGAGCCGGGCTCTGCTCAAGGTTTCTGTCTCTGCTCTGGTTTCTTCTGTTAAAGGGGAGTTTTTCTTTGCAACCGTCGCCAAGTGCTCAGGGGGGAATTGTTGGGTCTCTGTAAATTAAAGATTACGGTCTCCAACTGCTCTACTTGGAAAATGTCAGGAGATAACTTTTGTTGTGATTTGGCGCCATATAAATAAGGCTGACTTGACTTGCTTTATTAGTTATGCATTTTAGTTGTTTAATATCTTTCTCGTGTTAAAATTTATGTTTCTCCTTTGCAATAGGCAAATTAAGCTGGTTGATTTTTTGTATGGCTCGTACTGATGATTTGTTTTAAGTCTTATCAAATTTATGGAATGGATTGAAATGAACCTTTTACACAGTAAACAGCACTGAAATGACACAACAGCACATTGGAGGTTTCGCTGTATTATGTAACTAATGACCATTTTTTATGAAAGCTAAAATCAACATTTGACAAACCAGGGACGAGTGTTTCTTTAGACAATGTCCTCAGTAACATCTAATTACAGTAGATTTATTTAATATTCACTATTGCAACATATCACAAATTAAAACGCACATTAGACACATTTCACAACACAACAACAACTGAAAGAGTTGATTAAAAAAAATTGTTCCGCTTCCATCAGCCATCTGACAATGGCAGAAATTACCTCAAATAAAAGAAACTGAAGAATAAACTGATGTCCTTCATCAGGGGAAGCTGAACTGGGAGTTTTTATCATCATCATTATCATCATCATCTTCATCATCATTAGCTCCTTCTCCTGGTGGCTCCATCAATCAATCAATCAATCAATCAATCAATCAATCAATCAATCAATCAATCAATCAATCAATCAATCAATCAATCAATCAACTTTATTTTTATAGCATGTTTTAAAACCCTCCGGAGTAGCCAAAGTGCTGTAAATTAAGACAAAAAATAGGTTAAGAAAATAAGTTAAAAGACACAAAAATACAAGCATGCAAAAAAAAAACAAAAGTAAAGGTTCACAGCAGGTGCGTTTTAAGATGCCATAATAGATGAAATAACAGTGTGTTAAAGGCCAAGGAATAAAAGTGTGTTTTTAAAGGAGATTTAAAAACAGGAAGAGAGGAGGCCTGTCTGACACTCAAAGGTTATTCGTTCCAAAGCTCGGGAGCAGCGGCGGCGAATGAGCTGCCACCTCTGAGCTTCAGCCTTGTCTTAGGGACTGTCTGCAGCAGCCAATCGGCTGATCTTGATTCCCCTGCACATAGTTATTGATTCTGTAGGGCACAGGGAGCCATCGTAGGGAGGCTAGGATGGGAGTGACGTGCTCGCGCCTACGGGTCTGAGTTAACAGGCGAGCAGCGGAGTTCTGCACAAGCTACAGACGGGCAAGAGAGGACTGGCTGATGCCTACATGAAATGCATTACAATAGTCAAGAGGAGTTGTGATAAAAGCGTGAATTCATTTCTCCAAGTCAGGTTTGGATAAGATGGGTTTCACCCTTGCTATTTGGCGAAGTTGATAAAAAACCTTCCTGAACAACACTGCTGATCTGTTTTTCTAAAATTTGAAATCGGAATCAAACTTAATCGCCAGATTGGTGGCACAGTCCCGGAGAAAAAGTGACCGTGAGCCAAGATCTACGTTGGGGGAGGGACAGCAGCTCGGTCCAAACAACATTACTTCTGTCTTGTTCTCATTTAGACTTAGGAAGTTAAGTGAAAGCCAGGCTTTAATGTGTGTGAGTAGTTGGACTGTGCTGTTCTGTGCCAAGGCAAAGTAGATAATGATAATCATCAGCATAAAAATGAAATGAAATACCATATTTCCTAAAAACAGAGCTGAGGAGGATTAGTAAAGAGCAAATAGAAGAGGGCCGAGGATTGACCCCTGGGGCACCCCATGTGGAAGAGGAGCTGCGAAAGACACAACGTTGTCGACTTTTACACAGAAACTCCTGTCGGTTAGGTAAGACCAGAACCAACTGAGGGAAACGTCCCTAGCGCCCACGCAGTGCTCAAAACGAGAAATTAAAATGCTGCGGTCAACAGTGTCAAATGCAGTAGAAAAATCTAAAAGCAACAAAACAACTAACTTTCCAGAGTCTGTTGACAAAAGTGTATCATTTGAAACCCTCAAAAGTGCACTCTGTGTACTGTGGAGGGCTCTGAACCCAGACTGGAACCACTCAGTGATACCATTGTCTTCTAGGAATGGTAACAACTGGTTGTAGACAACCTTCTCTAATATTTTAGAAATAGATGCATGATTAGAACTAGGCCGGACATTGGACCAGAGAGAGGAGCTGAGGCCTGTTTTTTTTATAAGTAGAGGTTGTAAAACTGCAAGTCCCCTGATACTGCACCAGAGGAAAGACTACTATTGATAATCTCACGTACACTTTTGTCCAATAGTAGCAAGTACCTCCTTGAAGAAGCGAGGTGGGATGGCATCTGCCGGGGAACCAGAGGGCTTCTTATGACTAACTGTGTCCTTTAAAAAAAAAGAGAGGACATCGGCTCAAACCGATCAAAAACAGATGAGGAATAGAAGGGTCATGGGAAGGCTGAGCGATACGTTATCAGAGAAGAAGTGGAGGAAACTTTCACAGATTTCAGTGGAGGCATCAAAACAAAAGACAGACTTGGAAACATCAAGAGCAGTATTTATGACTTTGAACGGAGCACTGGGGTTGCTACAATTAAGCAATTATGTTTGAGAAATATTCATTCTTCTCGGCTTTAACAGTCCTCTGACGGTCCAACAGGCTCTCTTTGAGAATACCAAAAGGAACATGTTGCCTGTCTTCTCCATCACTGCCTCAGTCTGGAGACCCTCAGAATAACAGTCACATACATGGTCATGAAGAAGTGGTGGATCACAACGATCCTACACGTGAACAACGATCATGTACACGAACAATGGCCACATAGATGAACCAGCTCTCCTGGATGGACTCACTGTTCTTAGAGAACAAATGTTCCTCTACGATTTGTGTGTTTGATATGAAGACACCAGTACGACTTTTACAGTGATATTGTCAGGTTATGTCTAGATTTTGGAACGTGCTGATGATGGTTTTGTCCGGTTTGTTTGTGCATTAGTTTAATTATTATACTATATTCTAGTGTAGCGTCAGTCAGACTCCAACCTGTGAATCTGTTTTGATTCATCAAAAGTAAGAATCAATGATTATTCACTCTTGGTCCAGCCAGTAAAATGACATCATCGCTATATATTTACATCAACCGGCTGCGAAGCAACACCTCACCAATGTGGCTTTTCAGTCTCAAACAACTGAGTTCACATGTTCGACATCAGATGCAGCAGCTGTTCACTTCTACCTACTGACAACGTTACTGTTCAATCATGCTTATCTTTCCTTCCTTCCTAGCTACAATAAACTTCAACTTAAAAAAAGGAAAAAGGCACTTTTCTTGTATAAATGCATAAAAAGCCTTTATTTGAAAATGGCCATTTCATTCCACAAAAAGTAAAAAAAAAAAAAAAGTGGGTTACAGCCCACGCGTCTACGCACAAAAGCCTGTAACCGTCAGCGCACTGTTACTCCTTACATAGGATGACTGGAAATTCAACTTCTCATGAATATCAGAGACAGAAAACAGCTTCATGTTGGTTAAATATGGCTTCACATCACTTTTGACTAAAAGGTGAATGCTAATATCAAAGATGCATTAACTGTGCTATTAATTGGGATTCTAATTTTGCCAGAAAAAAACAAAACAACTAGAAACCGTGCGACTCACTGGTAAAAATGAGAAGCTGAATCCTTCAAGCATCGTTCACCAGTCGTTTAACAAGACTTTTATGGGCCAACAAGCGACTACAGTCAATTTCAGGGGACCGAAATCACGACTTCCGTCACATTGTCTGGTTGCACTGGCAGCCGTACATGAAGGCTTAATTTCATCTGAGGGGAAAAAAACAAAAAAACAGGTTAGAAGTTTGTCATTTTCCCACAAACGTCAACAGACCCGAAGCCTTTCCTGCCGCCAGCCGCGTGTCGACATCTAACAGCCATCGGATAGAACGCAAGCTTAACGCGCGTCCGCATGGGCTTCATTTTTTGAGACCTGGAAGCCTGCTCCATCCCCATATACGCTCTATGTTTGCAGATGATGTGGTCTCGCCGGCTTTCCTCCGATGGCGGTTTTGCAGCAATAACTGGGGTGGTTTGGGGCCGAGTCAGCACCTGAAGTTATGGTTCGTTTTCTGGTGATGTCACACTGATGGCGCGCCAGAGCACAGCGAGATAAACAATGGAAAGGAGCGTGAAAGCCGACTCTGTTCCTCCCGTACTTTTTACATCTTTCAAACTACGCAAACTCGGCGCAGACTGGATGACATCCGAGCGCCGATGACACCGAGGCAGATGGAGTTGGCTGAGGTGGAAAAGCCATCTTACAACCATAAAAAAAACACGTCCAGTGATGCTCCTCCTGCAGCTGCTGGCGTTTGTGTGCCGCCCCGAGTTCTCTGTGCGACACCAAACGTCATCCTGCAAATTCACGCCTTCACCCGGGTGCGATGCTCCCACTGCAGCCGATCAGAGGCGGGCCAATAAGGTGCCATGGGGTCGGCCTACAACACACTGGAGGGACTATATAGTTCATGTGGCCTTGGAACACCTGGGGGTCCCCCAGGAGAAGCTGGAGGACGACTCTTGTTGATGCTCTTGTTGATGCTGCTGTCACTGCCACCTGGTTCCAGATAAGCAGAAGACAAGAGAAGAGTGGACGATGTTGGGTTTGTAATGGAATATTAATTTGGTTGTACGTGAAAAGTTCGAAAGATAGAACACATTTAAAAAAAAAAAAAAATGGAAAAAGGATATAGAAAATAAAGCCAATCAGAGGTCTGTATGAAAAGATTCAAGACAGGAAAACGTATCATTTGCAGAGTGGACACACCACATCCAAGCACCAATAAAACTAGCACTAGGAGGCCACAAAATAAGACGAACATCTTGGAACTAGCAGAACAAGTGAAGGATTTTAATATTACAACAGAATATTTCACATGAAAAGGTACCAATATTATCTCGTTATATTTCCTGTCCGTTTGAGGTCTGGGCTTCGACGCGAGAGCCATCAAACAATGTGCATTTGACCTGCTGCGGCTTGAATCATTCGCAGTGATTCCCTGCGGTGTCATGCGGCACTCGAGCGCTGGCAGCCGATTGGCCAATTTAAACATGATTAGCTAATCCGGCTCCCAGCAGACAGAGAACGACGGAAATGAAGCTTAGCATCCACTTATGACGGTGCGATTAGGCCTGGAGCGGAGGGAATCCCAGCGAAGGAAAATATTAATGAGTCCTTGCTAAACCAAACATGTCTTGATTTGATTTGGACCGGCACACACACACACACACACGCGCGTGCACACACACATGCACGCACACACTGACCAAAATGTCCTCACAAAGATGTTTTAGATATTGAAGTTGGTTCGTAGCCATACAAGTACAGTTGCACACACGCACACACACACACACACGCACGCACACACACACACACTAGCACACACATGCACGCACGCACGCACACAGCGAGGGCGTGCTGAGGGATTTATGGCTTGGGTTGTTGTCCAGCTCTCAGGGAGAGTTTCCAGTTCATGTTTCGTCCAG
>CAAKHG010042657.1:0-13938 GCA_901007715.1 Dactylopterus volitans | reverse complement strand
TGCGTGCACCACTTTTAGAATTATATACATTAACACGTGCACACACACATGCACGCACACACTGACCAAAATGTCCTCACAAAGATGTTTTAGATATTGAAGTTGGTTCGTAGCCATACAAGTACAGTTGCACACACGCACGCACACACACACACACACTAGCACGCACATGCACGCACGCACGCACACAGCGAGGGCGTGCTGAGGGATTTATGGCTTGGGTTGTTGTCCAGCTCTCAGGGAGAGTTTCCAGTTCATGTTTCGTCCAGTGTGGACCGGCGATGAGAAACAGCAGAGGAGTCTGGTTCGGCTCCACGTTCCTGCAGAACAAACGGACTCGCGGCGCAAACGGAGGGGGATCACGATCCCGCAGGCAAGCGCCACAGTCCCATCTCCACCCTCGTCGATTTTTCCCATCGACTGGTGGGACGCAAAACTCGAAGCGTATCGGAATCAGCGATGGATGTGATGAACGTTGGTGCATGCAGAGTCAGCGACTCTCTCAGGAGCTTCATACTAATTTTCAGCTTGTTTATTTGCCCAACTGTAGCTTGACTCCGTAGGTTGAGTCACATGGCTCTCATTGCAGAGCACTCGGTGCTACCTGCTCTGCACCAATCAGAAGACAGACTGCCATCAAGTCCCGGAGTCCTCAGTTTCAAGCTTGGTTGCAAGGATGGCGGCTGCAGGGATGCAGATGGGAATCCTTCACCCACGCGGCCCACTTGAAATGCTTTTGATACTTATTCTTCAATGGAAATATGCGGTTGAAAAGTGTAAAACATTTGGGAACCATAAAACTTGGTGTTCTCTCTATTTATATTGACGTTCCACATGTTCCAGTAGATCGCAATGAACTGACTCAAGTGGAAGTAAAACTCTCCTTTGACAGGTTCAAGCTCTGACTTGATCTTACTGTTCCTCAGTTCCCCAGCTCCCAAGCAACACAGCTCCGTAGCCACGACAACAAAGGTGGACTCACCTTAACCACGTAGCCACCAGGCGTCAGATATGAAACGCCTTTTTTCCACGTCATATCATTTTATCATTTTAGATGTTTGTTTGGAAGTTTGTCATATTCAGTGACCTTTTCCCTCCCGGCGTCCCGCAGACTCGCGCTCGTGCTAACGGGACGGACCGCGTTTAAAAACATGACGCCTCCAGCCTCGGCGAATGCAGGCACAGAGACAAAAACAACAAAGCCGCTGCCTGTTAGAGGAGAACAACACCATGGCTGCACGCCAAAGAGTCCCAGAACCGCTCACAGCGCAGACAGGGTCGCTTGGGATCGGGTGTTCTAAGCTGCGGCGGAATATTTGCGGGCTCTTTAAACCAAAGCGGCACGTTTCCCCCGACAAACCCGAACCTCCGTGCATCCGCCAACCTGCGCGGACCTGCAGCGCACATCATAAAACACCAGGACTGGCTGGAGCTCCGCGCAGGACGCATGATGTCGTCCAGATGAGCTGTGCTGACGGTGACGTCGCATCGGGAAAAAGGCTTTCTCGTCTTCGCCCCTCCTGACGGCTCCCAGCACCTCATCACCGCAGCTTGGTGCTCGATGTCAGGGAGAAACCAGGGAGCTGGTCTGAGAGCGTCTGCGTCCTCTAATAGGAACATTTGCGGAACGCATCGCCCTCATCCTGCTACCAACACCTCCGTCGTGGCCTGGCTCGGCTCGGCTCGGCGCCGGCCCGGCCCAGCGAGAAGGATGAAGCGCACATGTCTCCAGTATCTCGCTCGGCACGAGAGAACATTCCCCTCATTGTAGCTCATTGACATTCAGATCAGCCTGGACCGAGTTTATCTTGTTTATGAGTTGTGAAACCTGGAATAAATCAGCCGCGCACGGAGCGGCATTGCCAAGCGCCCTGTGACGTTATCGGCCTCCACCATGAATCAGGAAACACAGAAGGCGTTACTTCTGCTCCGCTAATTCCTCCTGACAAGCGAAGCCCCGGCTTGTCAATCACGTCGGCCCTGATTGCTTGCAGATATCTGGAGGTCTGACAGATCTGTGCGAGCCGCCGTGCCGCGATCGATCGTCTCTAGGAGGAGTTTCACCTTTGGCCTCCTCCTCCTCCTTCTCAGAAAACACGTTTTCGGACCCCCAGGAGGTTTCAGGGGGTTCGACCAACAGAGAGGCTGGCTGGAGATGCCCATCCATCATCCCCACTCCATGACAAACACGCTTGAACGCACTCTCAAGCCGGTGGACCCCGCGGTTGTTTCTGCAGGTGGTTTCGCATCATTTTGCTCATGTAAATTGTTTGAATAAAACGCGCATTGGCACATATTTCATTCGGGGGGCGGTGGCAGGGGGGGATGGAGGGTGAGGGGGGTGGGGGGGGTTTGTTTGCTGCGAAAAATCCCAAATAGTTCAGTTCAGTTGCAGAGACGTCGTGCAGAGATCCTGTTTTTTTTTCCTTTTTTTTTGCTGAAAGAGCCGTTTATGAAAAAGTCTCGTGCGAACGCGATCGGCCCCGCGTCGACTCGGGGGCTCCAGCCGCCGTCGCCGATGCTCGGTTCCTAAAGGTGGGTGCAGATCCCACTGAGGTGCGAGGTGTGCTGCGGGGGATTTTTAGCCTCGCTTAAGAATCAAACATGTTCATTATTTCCGATCGTAAATCCTGTCGTGTGTGTGTGTGTGTGTGTGGGGAAGGGGGTGGGGGGGGGCACTGAGGGAAGCCGAGCCCGTCCTGTCTGGATCGCCATGTGGAACGGAACGCTAGCCAATGAAAAGGAAGCGCGCTTACTGAAGCGTTAGCGGCGAAGTCCGATGGAGCGCAGAAATGATTCGGCAGCAGCAGCGAGTGCTTGTACAACGCGTAAAGCTGACCACAAGAGGACGGACGTGGAGGCGAGTCGGGGTGTGACATGGACGCGCGGGCCGAGTGCACGCCGTCTCCACGACTGTTTCCATAGGTTTTTTTTTTTCTTCTTTTTCCTATGTGAATTTTCTGTCTTCACGCCCGTTTGTTTGTCGACGCCGAAGTCACGCTTGACTGGCGGGAGATTTTACACGAGATTTTGAGTTTTTGAGAGCGTGTGGTGAGTGTGTGCTGGTACTTTGAATTCCTTTCTTGTGTGTGTGGTGTCTCCCATCTAAAAAACTGTAAGATTTAGAAATCTTGCAACGCGCACCCCGCTTTAGGTGACAAACACAGATCCAACGCCTTTGAGTCAAGGTGATATCGGAATATAGAAACCATCCGATCTGATTCTGGATTTACATTCACGGAATCGCAGACAAATTGATGTCGGCAGAGTGATATTTGATAATGTAACTTGCTGACTCGGTGCCGTTTGATAACTTAACCCCCCTTGTTTGGTATTTGGGTCAAATTGACCCGTTTTAAATTTTTACAAGAAGAAAAATGGTACAAGTGTACATTTCTTTCTCCCTGAAACTCAGTGGCTTTAGCTTATTTTCTGTGATGAACATGTACCAAAAATATATATATATATATATATAATTTAGCGCACATGCTACTATACCCACACACACCATCATCAGAGCATTGCTCCAACTTCATGTACACAGCCAACACTGCCCTGGTATCTTATGTACCACCAAAAATGAAAAAAAAAGTGGCGCTCATGAGCACTCCACACAGGGATGGAACAATGGCCTCCAATGGAGTGCACAACCCTCTTGACTTACTTCCGATTCTCGCCGGTAAACGGCAGAGCAACTTCCGGTTTACACCCGGCTTCGTTCATTCTGGTGGGAAAATGGAGCAAGATCGACAAACGAACGCCGCGACTGTCCGGATCAAGAATAAATATGATGTAAACGGTGGGTGGCTCGAATGAGCACTGCTGTGCGTCACTTTGTACCGGTTCGAGCCGGTATATTGGCGAACTTGCTGGATGCCTCAGCCTATAATGCGTCTTACCATCTGGATGGCAACCAACCCAGACTGGAACCAGAGGAAGCTCCAAAGAAGAGGACTTTTCCTTGAGGAGCTGGGCAAGGCACTGGTGACACCACACGTCCAAAGGGGGGCAACATGTGCCCAGGACCTCTGGACACGGCGAGGAGAGCGGCGGAGGCTCCAGCCGTCCCACCTGCACACCTCACACGACCACAACCTCAAGTTCCTGAAGTAAGTGTCCTGTATGTATGTGTGTGTGATTTTAGAAATAAATAAAATAATATCCAGAGCTAATAGTCTCCCCGTTGTTCTAGGTTGCAGCCGGTGGCAAGAGGAAGTGCTGCGAGGTGTCTGGACCATCAAAAGGACACAAATACACAAACCACATGCAGAAAATTGCAAAGAATACATCTGCGGTACACGTACTGCCAAGTGTGGTGATGCGTGTGTTTTGTAAATTGGCACGCCTCCCTTTAATCCCAAGCACTGTTGCAAGAACCACACGTCAGTTGCTCATTTGCATTTCATAAGATACAAGTGATTGATCGTTGGAGTCCGAGTTGACGTATCGAGAGTGTGCACTCAAAATAAGAAATGCTAGCGCAGACGTTGTCTCACTTCATTTTTTTCCCAAGATAACCATGACCTGTGACACCCAGGTCTCGAGTATAGTGGATTTTTAACATCAATTATAACCTTATGACAAAAAAAGAGTAGTCAGGCTTCCATTGTTGATTGGGTTCTTGATTGCGATCATTAGACACATGTGTGTTATCTCAGTTGTTTGAAATTGAGATAAAGACACTATATGTTGATGGTCTATGAGGTAATATGTTTAATTAGAATTGTTTTGAAAACCCCAAATGTGTCAACGCGACCCCAGGGATACCAGAGGGTCCCAAAAGTGAAGGCAACGCATGGGGTTAAAGACCAAAATCGGGGGGATGGAGAGGAGACAGGTGGAACTTTGACTGCTGTCGGTCGAGTTTCTACTCTGGGAAAAACGTCTCCCGGTTTCCCGGCGTTCACATGCGCTCGTCTGCTTGGTTCTTGTGAATGAGAGAGAGTTTTTAGAGTAGATTCAGATGCTGGTGTTGAGAGCTTGAAGGAGGGTGTCTGGGCCCGGGAACCGCAGTCTTCCCAGTGTGGCGGGCCCCGAGTCTCGGAGGGCAAAGGCTCTCGGGGCTCCCTCCATGGCCCTCCGCTGGCCCTCGCCAGGGTCGGGCCCGTGACAGGCCCCTGAGCGCATGACCTTGGGTCCTTCCTGCTCTGTTAGTGCCCTGGTGCTTCAGTTCTTTCCCAGTGAAACACACTCACTCATTCACACACACACACACACACATATGAGCATAAGAAGGCTCACGCTGGGATTATATTGTTGATGTTATTGTAGGTATGTTATTGCTGTGTTTGCCAGTGTTGCAATCGCCGCCTTGGTTACTGTTGCTGTTGGTGTGCTACCATCTTCCTCTGTCTCATCCTGCAACCGCTGCCACTCTCGCCCCTCGGAGGCAAAAAAAAACAAAAAAAAAACATAAAATGCCGATTATGCAACAGGAAGACTCCTCCTTTGCACAGCAAATCTGTGGCCAGTGCGAACTGGGATCTGTCAGTGTTTCGTGAGCACAACTTTTCAGGGAAGACTTGAGCCACAAAAACATGAAGGCTGAGCATGTCAGGCTTTGGTGGTCAGAGGTCAAAGGTCAATGTTACTGTGACTTTAAGTCTGTTCCAGTTTTGAGAATGCCTCCAGGGGGAAATCTTCAAATTTAGCAGAAACTATTAGATTTTGGTGGCCAAAAGGTCGAAGGTCAGGGACCAAAACACATTTTTGTTCATAACTCTCAATGAACTGCTTAAAGTTTGGGAGTCAAAGGTCAGAAGGTCAGACCTTCGTTGCTCTTAATATATTTAATGCTACCTTATTGGTTTCGTGGGGGAAAAAACCCCCAAAAAACTATTGGGTGGTGATTCTAGTTTTCATGTTCAGACATGACAACTCATCATGCTCATCCAATAAGATCCATCAGTGAGGCAGCTCCAAAGAGAGAAACCAGACACACACACACACACACACACGCACACACGCACGCACACACACAGCCCTCCATCCGATAGACAGCCGCAGTAGTGGAGTAAACCGGTGGAGGGAACATCGTGGGACCTCCTGGCTCAGTGTTGGCAGGTGGACCAGAGGTGACTGTGACTTCAATAAAAGTACTTTCTAAGTACTTGCGTACTTGAGTGTGCTGCTAACATGCTATAGCGGTGCGTTTCACCTTCCTGCGTTTGTCTGAGACACAGACAACATTAATAAATCATTATGAAAAACGATGCTGATCCTCAGCATAGCGGCTGCATGAGGTCACTAAGATCAGCTCTACATTTATTAACTGCAACGTGAATTACAGTCTATTGGAATGATAAATGTTTTTTTTTTCTATTGTGTGATATTCTGCGTCTTGATGGATTTAATTTTGGTACCTTAACGCCGCAATAGACACGTTTTGGCTTGAACTGATAATCAAGCGTTTACGGTTTATGTTATCTGAGTCTCTCCGCCTATTCTTCTTCTGTGAATTTTTTGTACGCGCTTAATTACATAAAGCTACAGAAACATTCAACTATTAAATGTTCAGCCTTTGAAGAGCATCTTTTCTTCTACTCAGTCCTTTTAAAACCTTTTAGACTTGTTATAATATGAGGCCGTTTCTGAAAGAAAAAAAAATTATTGTGCTCTTTAAATGAATGGACTGACCTTTTCTTTCTTTGACAGCTCCATCGCCATAGCAACCACTCATGACTGAGTTCATACACTGCATTACATCACTGCAGCCCACCTCAGCAACCTTTAATGCTTAGGCACATTCCATTCACACGTCGGTGACATCAAAGCAAACTGGATTGTTGTTTCCTTCTTTTTACACTTAATTCCATTATTCGTTTCACTACTCTCGCGGCATTTTCTGCAGGAAATTCCACATTTACCGGTTATGTAATCAATGCTGCAAAGTGAATGTTGATTACATGTAACGCTGATAGAACAACGGCATTTAGAGTGGCTCTTTATAAGCTTTGCTTTCACTATGCACGCCTGTCTGAGACCAGCCCGCCGCACCGCGTGTTCCTGAACGCAACGCGAACACCATCAATAGCTACGACTAGCAACAAGAAACATGGCTACTTTCACCAGACAGACACGTTTACTGAATATAAGACCTCAGACCTTCAGGTGTAAAAGTGCTGTGGTGATGCTACTTATACTCTGGTAATATGAGTGGATAACTAATTCTTCCAGTTGCTGGGATCAGCCACGAGTAATGGTTACTGCGGCAACGGGGCGACGCCGCAGTGCAAAAAGAGCATCTCTGTCTTCTCAAAATCTTCTAATGTCGCTCTTTGTGGGTCCAACTGTGGTTCCGCCGTCACAAACGGGCCTCAAACACCTGAAGTGGAAGCAGAAGAAGAGGAAAGTGGGGAGGTGAAGAGGAAGAAGCGGGAAAAGAGGAAGTGGAAGAAGAGAAAAGGGGAGGAGAAGAAGCAGAAGAAAAAGAGGGAGAAGAAGAAGCAGTAGCTGCAGCAGAACAGGAAGGAGAAGCAGACCACCATGAAGGGGAAGAGGAAGGAGAAGAAAAGGAGGAAGAGTTAAAGTTTATCTGTGGGGATCCTTCCGCATCGGGTCTGGAGGAGGCCTTGGGGAGCAGATGGCCTGTGCTGGTCCGAGTCCAGCACCGCCGGTGTCATGCCACTGCCCAGGCTGAAGGTTAAAGTTTGCTGGCTAATGAGCACCTCAATATGCGTCCTGGTAATTAAAGCGCAGAAGAAGAAACATTCTGGCTGTTTACGTTTCTGCCCTGACAGTTCAGAAGCTGGACCACTGACAGCTGAAAATTTAATGATTAATCAATTAATGGAGGCATCAGTGTTGCGATTGACCGACCACAGCAGTGCCGCGGTGACCTCTGACCTCTGCCTCGCCGACATCATCAACCCGCAGCCCCCTTTTCCCCCCCGACGAAACCTGAGCCCAGGTAAAACCGGATTATTAAAACCAACCTCAAAGTTTTACAGTACAATGATGGTTTCAAAGTCCGTGTCGCTGTCCCTCTGGAACACACACACACACACACGCACACACACACACACACACGCACACACACGCACGCACGCACACAGAGTTTTCAGGGTTCAGACTTAGTTTTAGTTTAACGGTTAGGGTTTAGGTTTGGGCACTTGGGTGAGATGGTTTGGGTTAGAATAACAGGCCAGGGAGACTGTTATGTCAGTGATATATGTGTGTGTGTGCACATGTGTGTGTGTGTGTGTGTGTGTGTGTTCCCTCACCTCCGGTCATTGACGTGTCTGGATTCTCAGCTGTGACAGCCTGGTTCTGGTCTGCCGGGGCGGCATTTAAGCGTTTCAGGGTGTCATTGACTCGTGTTGTGTTGACCTGGCTGCTGGACGTTGACTCGTGTGCTTGTTTGAGGGCTCAGACCTGCTCTGCCAGTTTTAGATATCGCTCTCAGTCCAGGGTCAGAGGCCGAGGCTCGGACCACGTCTCCCGGGGGACCTCGCGAGCGTGGCGGCGCGGCGTGCGTGCGCGGGCGCGCGCGTGCCAGTTCTGGCAGCGCCGAGCTCCGTGTCTCGGGCCCTGAGCTAAAAGATGTTCAGTGGCTTCGCTCTTTAAGATGCATAGGAGGGAAAAAAAGGAAACAAAATGAAGAACATGCTTTCCAGATGTTTCTGAGCACAGCCAGATTCTCCGAGGAGGTGGATTTTAAACAAACGCATCTTGGCGATGGAGGACGAGGCCATCGCTCATTTTTATGTTTGAAGTTTCAAATGTTTTCATGTCTCCCCATATGGAGAGGAAGACGGAGCAAAGCATCGTGGGAAGAGAGAGCGTTCGCCGCAAACGCTGCGAGTGCCGAGCTGCACGCACGCACACACACACGCACGCACACACACACGCACAGCCAAAGCATCGCATATCAACACTTCCTATGGCAGAAATGTGGTAAATAGAACCTGTAGCTGTCAGTCGCAAACACGACGTTCTATGTGGGGACGGCGTTGTTTTTTTCCCCAAGTACGTGTCAATTAAGTGCCGTCTGAAGTGAAAATTAAATATCGCTCACATAAAAGAGGGCGGCGGGGGGGGGTTGGGTTTGGTCCGCGTCTAGACGGCGCCCTCCGTTGGAATCAAGTTAAATAGCAGCTCAGACAGATTGCAACTCCTAACCTTGACGTTCATTAACTTCTCGCCGACTTTTATTGTTTTCACACTTTGTCCTCCCTTGAGGACGTTCCGCGCCCGGCAGAGGTTGCCCGAGAGGCCGGCTCTGGCCCGCGGGCCTTATTTTGTCCGTGTGTGCTCCGAGAGCTCGGAAACGGAACAGAGAACAAAGCAGGAACTGCAAGAGGAACCGGATTCAGGTGATGAAGCACGTTAGCCTCCCTCTGCAAACACAAGACACAGAGCTGTTGCGCCATAATCATGCGGTCGCCATTTTTAGCGCATCGCAGATGACCAACAGCAGTTTGGACTCTTGCAAAATGCACGTAGTTTTGCCACCAACTGAGTGTCGTAGGTGGAAGAAATAAACTGAATCTAATAATATCTGGCTGCGCAGCTGCTGAATGCTGGCACTGCCTGGCGCCACGCGACGTTTCGCCCAGACGAACCTGCAAAACAGGAAAACTCTCGGAAAACGAAAACGAGCTACAAACCCACATGAGAGCCGCGAGAGTCAACCAAAATGGTAAAGCTGGCCGACGGTAGCCATGATGGCGGGAATCCAACCTGACACCTGGGGCCCTCTTCAGGATCTTCATGTATCATGTGTCTATCACGTATGTAAAATAACTAAATAATCGCAGGATTTGCTGTGATTGATCGCGATTAATAGCTTTTTTCCTTCTTCAGACTGAAGCTTGTAATAATGGAGCCTTGAATGTGTTTAAATGTGAATGATTTATCCCAGTCACTATCTTCTACTCTGTTGATTGGTCAGCAGTTTTTAGCCGTCCAATCGGCTACAGTCTTACCGATCTCCTCACTTACAGTTTGGTGACCGCGATGTAGCCTTGGGTTGCCCCATGGTGAAAGTTTTGGTCGGGGTTTTTTTGCTTTGAGGTGATTGATACGTTTTATACGTTTATGCTGCCACACGCGCTATTTATACATCTCGTGGGTGTTCGATCAAATATTTCCACACAGGAGCTGCACAACTCTGGAGGCGAGGGAGCAAAAGCGTGATGAAAAGCTCCTCCAATGGGAGGCTGAGCACGCGATGCCTGGCTCCGCCCTCCGCTGCTGCGCGTGATAACCGATCAAATCAATTCTTATTTGTTCCAGATGATCAGGCAGTCACTGACCACCCCCCCCTCCTCCCCACCTGTAGGCCACGCCCCCAAATAACGAAAAGCTTGATAATTTATTTAGGACTTTTGCTTGGGTTTTCACTGACGTCATTATCTGATATCTGAGTAATTTGTCATCGGGGTTGAGCCACTGACTTTGGTTACCTTGGTTACCTGATTATGACCTGACTTACCCAGCAGAATCTTATTCTGCCGTTTCTTTATTTTGGCTTTTGCCGTTTGAAATTTAGCTCTGAGATTAATCACTCGGAGGACGCACGTCCGCGAGCGATGGAACCGCCGCCGCCCGCCACCGACTGGCCCCGCCCCCTCCCGAAACTTTGAGCCCTTCATGTTAGTTTGACCAGCTGATTTGAAAACATTTCGCAATGAAGAGCAGAAGTGGTGCGTGTTTGACAGTGAAACACACCTGGTCCTCAACATTTGAGCCGCGTAATTTCAAGCTTCTTTAGCCTCAAAAATGCGCCAAAGTTTTGACTCCCAGCAGCTTTAAAGCAGCTCAGTAGTTGTTTTTAATCATAAACTTCTGTAAAAAGGAAAGAGGAAAAAAAAAGAAGCATGAAATCGTAGAAAGAAGAAACAGACACAAACCCACACAAATATGCGCGCACGCACACACACACACACACACACACACACTCTGAATAATGATAACTCCTCGACGCTCGCGGCGCGAACATGACATCCAGATTCCATCGTGATGTTTGGCGCTCGCTCGCCAAAAACAGCCTCGCACGCCCTCGGCTTGACCTCGTCTCCCACAGGTACCGCAGGGAGGAGATGGGAGGAGAAGGGAGAGCGGGGGCGGAGGGGGCGTGGCAAGCGCCAAGAAGCCTCCAATCAGAGTGGCCGGTTGCTAACGCAGCCTGGAGCCAACGCGAGATCGTTTCTCCCCTCTTCTGGTGGATCTATTACATCATCACCAAGCAGAACTGTGAAACGCCTCTCAGTTCCTTTCCGCTTGTTTTAGCGTCGCCGGGCCGAAACGTCACCGAGCAGCTGGAAGCGTCAGACGCGCACTTACGACATCCGCCTCGCCTCTGGAGAGTTAGCGCCTCCTGCTGTTTGTCCGCAGGTGGACCGAAGCAAAGCCGCTAACTCAGGAGTCTGTGGTCTGTAGACTCCAGAAATGTCCAATCCACAGACTCGACCGCTCCTGTCAGTCAGACTGGATGACTGTGGGAGTGAAGTTTACATTGTTTCTTTATAATAATTCTGCATAATAACAATAATATTGCCGAGTTACTGCCGCTGGTTTCCGCGTCGTCCGTCCCTTTCTTGTGAACAAGCCCCAATCCCGTCCTGAACAAGACGTATCGGGAAATCCTGGACTTCAAATGTCAACTGGAGGCCAAACATCAACGTATTAAATTTTGGCGGGCAAAGGTCAAAGGTCAAGCTGGCTGCGGCTTTTACGCCTGTCCTCATCGTGTGATGAGGACAGGCGATTTGTCGCGTTCCCATCAAAGTTTCAGGAATGTCTGGAGGGTTTCCTTCCAGTCTGGAGCAAATGTCCGCACGGGCTCTCAAGGATGAATTCAATAAAGCCGCTGTCATTGCGACGTTCGCCAATCAGCCATAACATTATGACCACTGCTTGTTTGCCATAAAATATAACTCAACAGCCCTGCAATAATAATAATAGAGTTTTATGTTGGGGGTGGGGTCGTGTTTAGGGGCGTAAAACCCAGCACAGTCCAACAGCGTCACAAACTACAGTCCCAATAACAAGCACTCAAACATGTCAACACCTCTCTCACACACATTCAATCACAATTCAACATAAAACTCCTCCTGAAGGCGGGAATTGATTGGAGGGCTGATTATGGGGGGGGCGGAGAGGAATCAAGTGAGTGGTGACATGTCCTTTTGTAAGCCAAAAGGTCAAAGGTCAAAGTCATTGCGGCATTACAAAACACGCATTTGGTCAGACAAATATCTAATAGGATGAAATGACGACGTCTTTCTACAATTCTACAAGTCCTTTGACAGACGATGGAAGTTAACTGAAACCCGATTGGTCGGTGGGGTAAAACGGCGGCGGGGCGGCGGCCTACTGGCAAAAACAAACAACGAAACACCACATCTTTTTTTAAACGTCAGCTGAGAGTCTCAAAAGTTTCCAGGTGGGTGTTTTTTTGGGTTCAGTATTTCAGCGGAAACGAGCTCGCTCTCTGGCGCTTCTGTGGGATTTGAGATCACGATTGCCCCCCCCCCCCCGAGGGCCTCCAGAAGGCGGCGCTCCAGCTCGACTCCGCTCTCGGGTGAAGCCCCAATCCCAGTTGAACTGATAAAAGGCCGACGTTCCGGTTGCCAAGACGGCAGGCAAGCGCGCTAATGAGGACGCGCGCGCGAGAGGCGCCGGGCAGGTTCTATTTTTAGACGCCGACACGAAGCCTCTGACAGTTCTGGCAACCGTGGGAACAATGGGGAGGACGGGCCACGCCGGCGGTGTCAGGCGGAGACGCGCCGACTCCTCGCCAGGAAAAGCCGCTCAGACCCGCTGACACGCTGTCGCGCCGCCCTCCGAACTTTGACTGTCGGCGAGCAGAGACGGCGGCCAATTGGCTTGATTACACGGGCTCGGGTGATGATGATGATGATGATGTCATCGCGTCAATCATTCACCCTCTCGTCTGTCCGTCCGTCTGGTTCCAAGGCCGAAACTGCACATTCAGCTGTCTTTGTTTGATGAGCCTTTATCAATCAAAGTCATCAAAAGCGCTTATCTACAGTGTCAAATACACACACACACACGCACACACACACACACACACACGGCTGAACGTGCTTTGATATGTGAGCGCTTGCAGAGGAATTATTCCAAGACGAAGACCTTTAAAGGTTTTTACGTTTTTAAGTGGTTTGCTAGAGCTCTGTTAAAGTTTTAAAGATTAGACGCACGTTTGTATTTTTTCAAATGTGCAAATCGCAAATGCAGATAAAAAACAAGCGGATCAAGCGTCACTTCAGTAAAAGCTGCGATTTTTCTCGTGTGTGCTGACCTGGGTTTAACCTGTAATCGTTTTCTTTATTGACTGAGAGGACGTTTTGTCTTTAAAATGTCAGACATCAGCTTTAGTTGACAGTTTAAAGGGGCTCGTCAGAGGGATGTGACGCCACCGCCGGCCACCGCTGGCCACCGCCGGCCACCGCCGGCCACCGCGGCGAGATTCCTCCACCAACCAATCGCGTGATGCTTTACATCCGTGTCTGTCGACTGTCTATAAAATGTTAGAGTAGAAAGATGTCATCACCTCATTTGGTCCTATCACACGTTTGCCTGAAATGTCACAATCACGTGCTCAGACACGTGCTCTGAGATGCCACAACGACCTTTGACCCCCGAACACCGAAACCAAATTCAACTCATCATCGAGCCGGATTCCATCCAAATCGCCAGGAAGCCCTTCCAGGCGCTCACGGAGAAAAGATACAGGTCAGACTGCAGCTGACCTTTGACCTTTTGCTATTCCTTCTGGTGAAATGACAGTGTCATAAATGATGTCGTAGATATCCACATGAATGGGATGAAGCTTAAAAAAAATATTTTAAATACAAAATGTCATGTCCTTTTACCCTTTTTTCGACATTTGTTTGGATGTTTTGTCACAATCAGCAAATGACGTTGGGCGTTAAGCAAAAAAAAAAAAAAAAAAAAAAAAAAGGGGGGGCG
>CAAKHG010042656.1:0-15993 GCA_901007715.1 Dactylopterus volitans | reverse complement strand
GTCAGGCTCCTTTCATTGGCTGAGAGTAGAGGACGGGTGGGAGTGTAGACCTGAGGCAGTTCAGGTAAGAAGAAGATTTTGTAGGTGAGTGTTAGGGTTTTGAATTTGATGTGGGCAGCTACTGGAAGTCAGTGCAGTGTTCTGAACAGCGGGGTGACATGCTTTATAGGTTGGTTGAAGACCAGACATGCCGTCGCGTTCTGGGTCATATGCAGGAGTTTGAGTGAGGATGCCAGGAGGCTTGCCAGTAAAGGGTTTCAGTAGTCAATGTGGGATATCGCGAGAGCCTGAACCAGGAGTTGTACTGCATTTTCAGACAGGAAGGGTCTGATTTTCCTGATGTTATTGAGGGCAAATCAACAGGACAGAACAAATGAGGCCACATGAACCTTGAAGGTTAGTTGGTCATCAATCACGAAACCCAGACTTCTTCCAGATTGTGTAGTTGTGAGTATGGTTGATTCAAGTTGGATGTTGATTTCTTGTTGTATTGAGGGAATGACTAGGATGACCAGGAGCTGAGTGTCTGAAATGGTGAGCTGCAGGTGGCGCTTTTTCATCTACCTTGAGATGTTAGCAAGACATAAAGAGATCTGACTGTGTGGTCGTCGGGGGGGAACGACAGAAACAGTGGTATTAGAGACCATGTGAGGTGGTGTATAGAGGAGAGGACCGAGTACTGACCCAAGAGGGAACCCTGTGGGTAAGCCGTGGGGTTCAGATGTTTCACCTCTCCAAGACAATCGAAAAAATCTTCCTGAGAGGTAGGACATGAACCAGTGGAGGGCAGATCCTAAGATGCCAAGTTCAGTGAGTGTGGAGAGGAGGATTTGTTGGTTAACTGTGTCAAAGGCAGCTGACAGATCTAACAGTAGAAGAACTAAAGACTGACCAGCAGCTCTGGCCGAGCGCAGTGATTCGATAACCAACATTCAGCCATTTCTGTTGAGTGGCTCTATTTAAAACCAGACTGATTCAGGTTGTGCAGGCTAGACCTATAGCAGCATGACTAGGGGCCTAATGATAAGTTCTGTCAAAAAGGAAAGTTTTAAGTCTGCTCTTACATGTAGAGAGGGTGTCTCCCAACCAACGCTGGAAGATGGTTCCACAGGAGAGGAGCCTGATAACTGAAGGTTCTGCCTCCAAATCTACTTTTACAGATTCTGGGAACCACAACTAAGCCTGCATTCTGGGAGCGCCATGTTCTAGTTGGGTAATATGATTCAATTAGCTCCTTCAGATATGATGGTTCCAGACCATTAAGGGCTTTCTAGATAAGGAGAAGGATTTTGAATTCTATTCTGGATTTTATTGGCAGCCAGTGCAGAGAAACCAATAGAAGAACTGGAGAAATGTGATCTCTTCTCCTGGTTCTTGTAAGAACACGTGCAGCAGCATTCTGGAGCCATTGAATCAGAATCAGAATCAGTTTGATTGCCCAAGTCTGTAGGATACAAACAAGGAATTTGACTGGGTTGCATGTGCTCTCATATAACACAACAGGGACAACTAGTAACAACAACATACACACACACCAATAGCACAGATAAAAACAACAAACGATACCACTAATACACAGTTAAATACAGTAAAAGTAAATTAATAGAAGCAATAAAACAGGAGGGCTATTGACAGTAAGGGCTATTTAAAGTAGAGCATTGGGTGGGAGTGAGTGCAAATAGTGCAAGTGCAGCTGTGCAGTGCTGGCTAACAGTGCAGTGGTTATTATAAGGTGCATATATGAAGAGGTAAAAATGTTTATGAAGTAGTGAAAGAGTCCAGTAGAGTGACTGCCTGGGGGAAGAAACTGTTCTTGTGGTGGCTGGTTTTGGCGAACAGTGCTCTGTATTGCCTGCCTGGAGTCTGAACAGTTTGTGCCCAGGATGTGAGGGGTCTGCAGAGATCTTTGCTGCCCGTCTCCTGACCCTGGACCGGTACACGTCCTGGATAGGAGGAAGGTTGGCGCCAATTATCCTCTCTGCAGCCCTGATTGTCCTCTACAGTCTGACCCCGTCCCGCTTGGTGGCTGATCCAAACCAGATGGTGATGAAAGTGCAGATTACAGACTGGATGATGGCGGTGTAGAAGTTTATCAGCAGCTCCTTGGGCAGGTTGAACTTCCTGAGTTGTTGCGGGAAGTGTGGCCTCTCAGCCTTCTCCTGCACAGTGTTAGTGTGTTGGCTCCACTTCAGGTCCCGGGAGATGGTGGATCCCAGGAACTTGAAGAAATCCACTGTGGACACTGTGCTGTTCAGGATGGTGAGTGGGGGAAGTGTGCAGGGCTTCTCCTAAAGTCCACTGTCATCTTCAACGTTTTGAGCGGGTTTAGCTCAAGGTTTTTCTGACTACACCAGAGGACCAGCTGTTCCATCTCCTGTCTGTAGGCAGACTCGTCACCGTCCTGGATCAGACCGATGACATGGTGTGGATCGCAAACTTCAGGAGTTTCACAGAAGGGTCGCCGGAGGTGCAGTCATTAGTGTACAGGGAGAAGAGCAGTGGAAAGAGGACACAGCCCTGTGCTGATGGTCTGGTTCTTGGATGTGATGCTCCCCAGCGTCACCTGCTGTTTCCTGTCAGTTAGGAAGCTGGTGATCCACTGACAGGTGGGGGCAGGCACAGTAAGCTGGGAGAGCTTCTGGTGGAGAGTTTCTTGGACGATCGTGTTGAACGCCGAGCTGAAGTCCACAAACAGGATCTGTGCGTACATCCCTGTCGAGGTGGTATCGAGGTGTTGCAGGATGTAATGCAGTCCCATATTGACTGCATCATCCACCGACCTGTTTGCTCTGTAAGCAAACTGCAGGGGGTCCAGCATGGGGCCTATTATGTCTATCAGATGGCTCAACACCAGCCATTCAAAGGATTTCATGACCACAGACATCAGGGCGACGGGCCTGTAGCTATTCAGTCCTGTGATGAGGTGCTGGTTGAAGATCCGTGTGAAGATCGGTGTCAGCTGATTGGCGCAGACTCTCAGGCAGGAGGCGGCACACCATCAGGTCCCGGTGCCTTCCTGATCTTCTGCTTCTGGAACAGGTTGCACACCTCGTCCTCTCTAATCTCCAGTGCTGGTGAGGGGGCCATGGATAAGGGGGTAGTGGTGAGGGGGGTAGGTTCTTCAGTTGGACTTGCTGTATCCACTGCCTGTGCCGGTGAGGGGGGTGGATTGAGTGGGTTGGAGGGTGCTGCAGATGGACCCATTGTTTCAGGGAGAGGTGTGAATGGGTGTTTTTCAAGAAGGAGTTAAGGCCGTTAGCCAGTCTGGGGTTCTCCACAAGATGGGGGGATGGTCGCCTGTAGTTGGTGATGTTCTGCAGGCCTTTCCAAGCTGTAGCGGGATCATTCGCTGAGAGAGCTCTTCAGCTTCACGCCGTAGTCTCTCTTAGCTGCTCTGATCTCTCTGTTCAGCTTGTTCCTGGCCTGCTTGAACAGCACACAGTCCCCACTGCTGTAGGCCTCCTCCTTGGCCTGGCATAGTCTCCTAAGGTTAGGAGTGAACCACGGTTAAACTGTTGTTGAAAGTGCAGAAGGTTTTGGTCTTCATACACACGTCCTCACAAAAGCTGACGTATGATGTCACAGTTGTCGGCAAGTTCATTGAGGTCTGTATCAGCGGCCTCAAAAACACTCTAATCGGTGCAATCAAAACAGGCCTGTGGCTCCTGCTTCGACCCCTTTGTCCATTTCTTCACTGTACTAACCACAGGCTTAGAAGTTTTTAATTTCTGCCTATAGGTTGGGATCAGATGGAGCAGACAGTGATCAGAGAGTCTGAGGGCTGCCCGGGCGAACAGCACAATATGCGTCCATTATTAATGTGTAACAATGGTGCAGAGTGTTACTTTCCCTGGTGGGACACGTAACTGTATTTTGTCTGTAATTTGGCCGTTCATGGGTGAGTGTGGAGCTGTTAAAATCCCCTAGGACTATGATGAGGGAGTCAGGGTGATTTTTCTCCAAATCCGTTATTTGGTCGGCTAGCTGTTGCGTCGCTTCTGATATTATTGGAGAGTCTTAAGAGAGTTGTTTGGGCAGCCTGATAGTAAGGAATTGCAGTAATCCATCCTGGAAGTAACAAATGCGTGGACTAATTTTTCTGCATCTTTTTGAGACAATATGTGTCTGATTTTTGCAATACTTCGCAAGTGAAAAAAGGCATTTTTGAGATTTCTTTAATGTGGGAGATAAAAGACATATCTTAATCAAACATGACTCCCAAGTTCCTTACGATGTTGCTGGAGGCCAAGTTAATGCCATCCATAATAACAATATCATTAGATAGTCTGTCTCTAAGGTGTTTAGGGCCAAGAAAAGAACTTCAGTTTTGTCTGAATTTAGTAACAAAAAATTGCATGTCAACCAGGTCTCGACCAGGTCCTTAAGACACGCCTGAAGTCTAGTTAGTTGATTGGATTCATCGGGCTTCATTGACAGGTATAATTGGGTATCATCTGCAAAACAATAAAAATTTATGGAGTGTTTTCGAATAATATTTCCTAAGGGAAGCATATATAGAGTGAATAATATTGGTCCAAGCACAGAACCTTGTGGGACTCCGTGTGTAACTTTTGTACATGAAGAGGATACATCGTTAACATGTACAAACTGCAATCGATATCATAAATCGGACTTAAACCCAGCTTAATGCAGTTTCTTTAATGCAAATTAAATGTTCCAGTTTCTGTATTTGGATCCGGTGGTCGATGGTATCAAATGCAGCACTAAGATCTAATAGAACAAGTACAGAGAGAAGTCCATTGTCCAAAGCAATATGGAGGTCATTAGTAACTTTCACCAATGCAGTCTCTGTGCTATGATGCATTCTAAAACCCGACTGAAAATCTTCGAATATCTTCACGTCAGAATACTTTATAGTGAAACTTCTTTCGCTACAGACGCTGCATGCAAGACTATAAGCATACAGATTAACGAGGTAGCAAAAATGATACAAAATAGTCCTAAATTTATCAACTATGGACAGACAGACACAGTATCTAGAAAGTGACCTCTTACTAGTGCAATCAGAATATGGAAAGTAGGACAATGCAAAAAAGCAGTGTTTTCCATCTTTGTTTCTGACCTAAACCACATGTGAGAATTATGCAGAGCAGGATTTCTGGATCCACCCCCTGGTAAGTAAATCCTGTATGAGTTTTCACTTCTTTACTTTGCACTGTGTCATTGTCATGATAACACAGTTATACATAATGAGATATCATGTTAGGTGTTGAGGAATTGGATTGTATGTCTTATGTACAGGGATTGTCTTTTAGTTGTATGTCACTTTCAATCTTTGGTGCACCCTGTGTCTGTCATTCTTTGTTGCAGTCTTCTCTATTTGCTGTATCTGCTGCCTTTGGTTCACTGAGAGATGACACAGGTCTACAGATGGGTCCCAGCGCTCATCCTCTGACACCTGACAGGGTTGATTTACTGGGGCTGTGATAATGCTGTACAATAACTGAGGTGACTGACCCTCCATAGGCTTCGTCTTTGCTGCGCAAATTCCAACGACACCATGCAACCATTGTTGTGTGTCCACACAGTGTGATATCATTTTCATTATCATTAAATTTTTTTTTTGACAGTTAACATTTTCTCATTGTCTTCTTTGGGCCATTGTATCAACTATTCTGTTATGTCTAGTCCTGAGGGACATGGTTCTTCCTGATTTAGCTCACCCTCTCAACACACTCTTATTTTAGCAAATCCAAATTGCATTTCCAGGACTTTGTTTTTGACATGCAAGGTCGGGGCATTCAAGGTCGTCTGTCCAGTCTCTCTTTCCTCATGTTATTCACTTTCTGGTTCTTATTCACAGCTGGATACTGAATAATTTCCATTCCCTTCACTAGGCATACAGAAGGTGCACTGATTGCATTTTCAACATCTGCCTTTTTGGAACTCACAGAAACGGTTCTCCCACCTATACCCTGACATGTTCATACATCAACATGTGTAATGTAGCTTCGTCCAAATATTTAAATCTTTAAATATTTAATGGCATAGTATGGATTGTAGCCACAGAAAATGTGAATGACCATTATCATTACTCTCTTTTTACAGATGAATTTTAAAAATTCCAGTTTCACATTTGACATTGCAATCATATGTCTTCATAGTATCAGGTCACTCTGATACTATGATATGAATTGACACTATGAAGTGTCAATTTTAAAATATGAACTAAAAGGATTTAAAAGGCATATTCGAGAATAAAGGAAATTGTCCAGAAAATGGAAAGTAAAACTATGTGAATTAATTGGCATCTATTCCCAACCCACTACTGGATGCGTAAATTCAAAATTAAGCTGTTTTATCATACTATAGCATCTTTGAAATTAATGTTTGAAGCAGATGAACCCAAGAGATATCAATAGTAACCTGGCAGGAACTAGAGACTAATATTTATTAAGTTGAAAATCAAAGTAGAAAAATTTATTTTAATTTAGATTGGCAAGCAGGTCAAAAGGGGTAAATAAGCAGGACTGATGAACATCACAATGAGAATATAAAAGGAAAACTAAACTGGAGTATCTGATAAAGACTGGCACAGAGAGCAGGACAAAAATACAAACTAATCACACATCAAACAACAGGCTGGCAGACATTAGTCAAACCATACAAGTAAAACAGGAAAGGTCTGAAACAAGATCAGATACAAACTAAGAGTCCAAAACTAACAATGGCATTCGAAACAGGACTGTGACATATACAATTTCATACTATATGTCAAGCAAATAACAAAAAACATCAATTCTACACAAAGTATGCTGCTAATGCAGCCATCTTGTCTTTAGGTTTTTTAGGATTGCCACGGCGTCCCCGGCCTCTCCCTCTTCCTCGTCTCAAACCACCGCCCCTGTGCATAGGGTGCCTCATGGTAGCATGTTTGAGCTCCACAAGATCCTGAAAGATTGGATCACAGAAGACACAGCCAGTGTGTTGTGTATCACCGGCAGGAAGTGGAGTGCGAGTCTTGTTGAAGTCTACTGCAACCAAAGAGGCGTCACAGGCATCGCAGCTCTCTTGACCAACCTAACAAGAGAGAATTAGAATTATTACCCCACATTAGTAAGCATCTGCCAACCAGTTAAGTTTTGGTTCACATACAATTCTGTCCATGATATTTGTAATGAGGTTTTTTAACTAATCACTTCATTTCATCCAATCAGACAACTGTCTCCCTCATCTTTTACAGTGATCAAAACGCAGTTCTCTGCACGACAGTGCATTACTTATGCCAATATGTGCTTTGTGCTATCGACCTGTGACCCTGACCACCAAACTCATTCTTAATCCCAAGGTTGCAGTTGTGCCAAATGTAAATAAATACTCTCCAGGCATCCTTGAAATGGTGCAATTATGATTGATATACGTCATATGACCTTTGAACTTTTGTATACAAAATACCATTTCATTATTTTACACATTTTTGTTGAATTTTGTCGTAAGAAGCAGACAATTTAGCATGTTTCTGTGAGGTTGCAGAGAGCTTTGACCATCACAATATGTGATTAACCATTGAAATGTAGATGCCAATCGCCTTGCTAATGTCATAGAATACATAAAATGGACAGAGCTTCCAAGTCTCAAAAATGAAGTCGAAAGTCGGAAGTGCGTTACGCTTACATTCTATCCGATGGCCGTTAGATGTTAACACTGCTAGTTGCAGAAGACAATTCAGCCCACTGATGCATGCGGGAAAATGATGAACTCCGAATCGGAATTTGTCCCTCAGATGATGTCACCATGACGAGTTTAAGATCTCAATCACGAGTTGAATTTAATCTTAAATACAGAATGATTTTTTTGGGGGGGAAATTACACCTTCATGCATTTTTAAAACAACGATAAAATTAGTGGTAATTGGCTTGCAAACAGCCAATCACAGGCTGATTTCAATGCTGGACGCCGCGAGCAGTGCTCTGCGATTTAGAGATCCTAAAGTTGCCGGTTGTTGCTTGCTGGCCTGCAAACACTATAATCGATTGGTGGATGAACCACAGATGGTCTAAGATTCCACTTTTTCATTCTTAATGGTAGGTTGATTTTGTCACATGTGTTTTTGACAATATTGCTCAGTCATACTGGTGTTTTCATATTAATTACACAAAAAATGGCAGAAAACTTGTCAGCAGGAGTTTATTCTCTTAGAGCAGTGAGTCCATCCAGGACAGTCCTAAGCTAAAGCTTGTTCTGACATGTCAGTTACTAATAGATTCCTAATTGTTTTTATTATCACCAGTCCTATTCATTCAGTCTCAGACCTCTAATTTCCCCAAACTTTGTGGGGGATGGGTTCAATTTGAGTCGTTTGCTTCAATGTTTGTACAGCAATAGCAATTACTGCTTTAATTAAACTAAACTAGTACTTTAATGTAACTCTGCGCAAGTTCATATGAGTTCACCACTTATAGAGCCTTTCCAAGAACATGGCCTAAAAAACCCCTTAAAATCTGTCAATATTCGTTTGGATAACCCATTTGATCATTGTTCATAATTAGCTTGTAAGCTCCTAAACCCCCTTGCTAGTTAACCGTAAATTAGCATTATGTGTTACTGTTGTCTTGTTTTTCTCTTATTTGTCTTGTATCATTTGTCTGTATGTTTGCTCTTGTAAGTTACTCTACAATTTAGGCATGTTTGTGTTTACTTGTTATTCTTTGCTTTGTGTCACAATTTGTGTTGTATTTATTTTTGTCCATGTCTTCCTAGCGAGGGATAACAAATGAAAACTAGCCTTCTGGCCAATCGTAGCATATTTACAATAATGTTCATCAATATGCCCTGTCCCTGACAAATAAAATGAAAGAAAAAAATGTAGGATTAACGTGATTAAAGTGAAATAATATTGAAAGCAATGACAACCTTGTGAAATAGTTATCATTTTTATCTTTCTGTGAAAACATCTGGCTTCTGCAGGTGCAAACCACACATTGGCCCTCATTTATCAACCAAACGTACGGCAGAAAAACGGGCGTACGGCCATTCCCACGCACGCTTCGGTATATATCAATCTGGTAGCTTACGTGAGCGTAAGCTACAATCAGATCTCACGACAGGTCTGAGCTCGTGTACGCAAATTCTGAGCCTGTGGATTTGCGGTGCAGCAAAGCAAAATCTGGCGAGTATGAAAAACAAACTTCAGCTGTCATCTAAGCATAAACAGCCACATATTCAGAACTGATGAAAACGGACTCTTAAAACAAATAAAACTGAATAAAATTTAATTTAATGAGTATTTAATGAATTTTATGCATTTTCAAAAAGCCCACGTTTTACCATTTTATTTATAAAATAAAAAAAATACGATTGACTGGCAAACCTTGCGACCGAGCAGGAGCACAGGTTCAATGGTGCGCACACACGCTTACACGGGTCACAGTGGAGCGCTGCTCCGGGTTACTCAACGGCAGGTGGCTCTCTCATGGACCAGCAGGGGGATCACTACTGTAAACCCCAGAGAAAGTGTACCACATTATTTTGGACTGTTCAGTTTTGCACATCGCATTGGGCAATGGATGTGCCTTTCGATGTGCCTGCGCAGCCAGAGGAGCCAGTGCCCAGGGAACTGTGGCCAGTGCAGCCTCCAGTGGGGGCTACGTGGAGGAGACAGGAGCGCATTCATCGCTTTTAAAATGTAAACTACAACCCTAAACTTTTGCAAATGCGCTGCAGTATTTAATTAGTAACATGATTGAAGTATCCTTGGTGAAATCGGTTGAAAGCATTCTAAACACAGAAAATGGACAACATTTAGTCATTTAAACATTTTATTTTTAGGGTTTCGTTAATTTCTATGAATGTGTTATTTATTGCCTCAACATTTAAATCATCATTAGACATAGGTTAAGTTAGTTATTGAGAATTTTATGCAGACTCAGGCGGAGTCCGTTCCTATGGCAACGCTGCTGACTACCTATGTCATCCTCTTCCACACAGCGCTTTTATAAGCGCCTTAAATTCCTGTTTTCAGACTGCCAAAAAGCACATCTTTGTTTTGATCAACCCAAGATGACAGGATGCCTATTTCCATCCAGGAAAGGTTCATCTCTTGCCAGCGTTTCTTCTCTCCATGTTTGACCTCAGTGGGCGAGGCCTCCTAGCCAGGAATATTTAAGGGCGTAACCATGGGTGTAACTTGTTAATGATGATCGAATTAAGCCGCCGCATTTATCAAGACCCGATCATTGGTACGCTGGAACTGGTCACATACGAAAGTTTTATAAATCACACGTGAATGCTGTCGTAAGACCGATTTTGTGCTCTGATCTGCGCCCGTTTTCACGCAAGATTGATAAATGACGGCCAATGAGTGGTAGATCAATAAGATCACAATGTGTGTTTGCCTGTGGGTTATATGTCATAGTGGGCCATATGAAAATTGTTTTGTCGTTTTCTTACCTGCACTCTGTGTGCATGTTCAAAGAAGTGCACCACCACGTTGCACTTATTACAGGCCATCCTCCATTTAGGCCCAGAGGTTGGATCCAGCACCAAAACCCCACTATCACACTCCACACACTGTCCAATACCCAAAGCGTTGAGAGAGTGCTGGCAGGATGGATGGGTACATTCATTGCAACCCATACCTTAGCAGGTGTGAAAAAAAGAATAGTCACAAGAGTTTAATTAAAAACTGAGATGAAATTGGGCTCAACAGCTGAATGTTAACAGGTACATTGTATCCCCATTGCAGTGTTATCCAAACAGACAACTCTTAAAACTCTTAATATACAGTATATACACCATTCAGCCACAACATTAAAACCATTGCATGTTTAATTTAGAATATAAGGCAACACCTATGCAATAAATCGTCACTTTATGATGAGTTTTTATTGAATATGTTTGAGAAAATTGTTGACATATTTTCATGATTGTTATTGGGGCTGTAATTTGTGATGCTGTTGAACTGTACTGGGATTTACTGAGATGTGTCCCTGATATTTTGTCACCCTAAGGCATGTGAGTGGGATGACCAAAGTTAAAGTCTGTATTAGTGAGTACCGATGATAACCAATTCACCTGACAAGTGAGATTTATCAAGATGCTGTCTGAACAGCATGATTAATCCTGAACTGTGCTAAGTTATATTTAAGGTGACCCTAATATTTTGGTCATCCCACTCATATGCATTAGGGTGACAAAATATTAGGGAAAGCTCCAAGTATATTTGCCATGCTCACCTTACAAATTGCCTGTCAGTCAAAACATCATTTATCACACCATAAAGAGCTAACCGGGAGGTCTGTACCTATCATGATGCTGCTCTGCTCTTTCGCTCCGAAACTAGTGGGTAACTAACTAGTAGTATAAAAATGCGTAAGTTTATAAAAAATGAAAAGAACAGACAAGCAGACCAACAGCCCAGTTGTCTGTCATGAGACCCTCCTAAATTGGTGTTTTTAAATCACCAATCTGAACTTCAGTGTCACGTGACACAAAAACAGCTGTTCGAGGCCTAAACCAAAAATTGACTTCCAATGTACGGATGAACATCTGGCCAGCCAGTCAACTTCCATCATGCAGCAAAGCTGCAGTCCCAGAGTACGCCCTGCAGGAACTGACTTTAGTTTCCTGACACATTGTGGAAAAAAGAAAAAATATTCTTGGAGAGGATTTAATTCTGCCAGCAACAAAAGACATTGGTAGAGGGTTGCTTGGTGAGGATGCTGCCAAGACATTTCGAGAAAGACATTCTGGATGCTTTGGACAATTACTTTTATTGGAATACACTTGACTGGACTTATTTAGACAGGGCCATGACTGAAAGCCCCTGCATACAGGGCTGCAAACCGTAAGGATAAGGATTGACAATGAATTTAACAAGGTACTACTGGGGGTAAAACAAGTTTTGAATTTCATTAAAACCCCCCCAATGAAACACACACTGTTGCCTGTTTTGTGCTGTGTGTATGAGCGATGGAGAGAGGCTGCAGGGTTCCTCTCATCTGAAAAGCATCAGCGTTCAGAATGATTTACAAATGCAGCCTAGACTAGCAAAATTTCAAACATGTCAGACATTTTCAAGCATCAATATTCACTGAATCAAAACATGCAAAAGCATGATACATACTGCAGGTGCAAGACAAAGAAGATGACACTGTGGTCAAGCAAGCGACGAGAGGGTGCTCCAGAAAGGCTCCCTATGCTGGTATCCAATGAATTGAGCCCCATCTTTCCATTCATCTAGCCCCATGTTGAGCAACTCCAAGGATATTTCAGAAACTATTTTCCTGACCTTCAAAATGCTCATCTAAACCCGGTTAGGGACCCTTTTGCCCCTGGTATAGGTGTTGAACTCATGGTCTGGTCTGAAAGTCACAGGCGGACCTGATTGAAATGACAAACTCAGGGGATATAAAACTGAAATTTGAGGCTCTTTCCCTTTTTAACTACTGGCTGCATACAATAAAGGACGATCCTGCCTTGGCTGAGAGGGCACTGAAATGCCTTCACCCTTTTGCAATCACCTTCTTGTGTACAAATGTAATTATCATTGTATTAATAAACATAAAAAATATTCTGAGGTCATGTTTTTCCTTTTTGGCATTGTATTGTCAGTGAGTTTGCAAAAGTGGATCCCCGCCTCAAGTTAATACTATCTGTTGGGCCTTGGCATGGAAAAAAAATTGGGAGCTCCTTTTTTAGATGTCTCTTGGCTTCAATATACCTTTTTGAGCGGGTAGATATGTCCAACATGCAGGATAGTAGCTCATTAGCAGGAGGGACGTACACTGCTGATTTTGGTGTATCAATAAGGCCAGTTTATGGTTCTGCATTATACTGACACCTTAGGCTTGGCATAGACATATACACTAAGCCATAGCATATGCTGTAGCCTAACAAGCATCTCCCAAGAATTTTAACTACACATTAAGGCAAGCGGACGGCAACAGCTGTGATTGGTCCACTTAGTGAAGCAGCTTGGAAGTGACTATTGTTTAGGAGGGAATTCAAATGGGCTGCATTTCAGTCAATATTTCATACTTGTCCCAATGTATGACAACAGAAAGTGAAAAATATGTGAATGATAACAGCTGTAATAAAATTCAACTATATTCGAATAAGTTTAATGTACACACAGAGAGAAGCCACAAGATGTGGAGGGTTGACATCTTTTGACAACAGGCAGATTGAAAATATGATGGGATGCCATCTTCTCTCTTTATGTGCCCCAGTGAATTAAGTAAATCTAACTGCTTGAACTGCTTAATTTGTTTATACCTGCTTTTATTTGTGACTTATTGATTTACACCTGTGTTTATTTTATAATTCATTCAGTGACTTGCTATCATTTATTGATTTACTTCTACATCGATGACTATTATCAATTTTTTATGCATTCAGATGTTCTAAAATTAAGTTACAGATTACCTACACATTAATCTCCTTAACTTGTTTTGTATCTAAAGGACTCTCAGTTTAATCATAAATATAGACATGTGATACTGCTTGCATTTGTCACAATTCAAAAGAAATTCCTAAATGTTAACTTGCAGATTTTCTTCCTTACCTTTTTTCATATCCCGGAAAGGTGGGTTGCTGAAGCAGTAGGGGCACAGGGGGTAGCTCTTGCCCCGGGCCCCAGAAGTCCACAGTACGAGCTCGAAGTCATCCAGTGGACAGCGGAGCTCCTTGTAGAGCTTAATGGCTCCATTCTGGGGAAGACTGTATGTCTCATCACAGTGGGAGCAGTGGAGTCTGCTGGGTTTGGCCTGCGTATACATGTTAGGAATGTAATGTGAAGATTTCTTTGCACATCAGACTGCACCATTAAATAAAGAGGCGTTGTGCAAATTGTTCATTTTTTGTGTGCATGTTGTCACTCTTGTTGTCTTAGTTCAGCGGTTTTCAAAGCAGGATTTGGGAGCCTTTATGAATCCTTTAGAAAAATGTGGATTTGTTTCATTACATTTTGATTAAAATGCTTCTGAAAGGATCAATGAGTTGTGAAACGCCCTCTGGAACTTAAAGAAGTACAGGAAGCTGTTATGATAACATGCTGTTTATGACTGCAAATCTACACAGACATTTGAATTGAATGCTTATTGTCAAGGAGAACATGTTTCTGTGACCAGAAAAACCTTTGGACAATAATCACAATGTTGACCCAATAACACTGTTCACAAAAGTATAATTTCGTTATTACACAAGGGTGTATCATTCTTTCACATTACATAAAATGTGGTCAGTGGTCATTACTCATTGAGTCAGCAACAACATACACAATTCATAAGGCTTTATGGGTTATTGAGTGACTGATTCAAAGAAAAGTACATTTTCTAGAATTTGAATGCAATATGAAAGGGTGGTGGGTGGGGAGTAGGGGGTGAGGGTGGGCTGGGCGGCACACAAAAAACCCATCTCTCCACCACATGCAACTGACTACATATGTATTCAGACACAAGGACGGAAAGATCCGAAGCTTCATGATTCATTCATGAATTTAAAAGTGGTCCTGTTGTCAGGTGAAAATGGTAATAAAAGTGCAATGCCAGTTTTAGCATTTTAAAGTTCTTTTTGAACTGTGGAGGTCAGACATCATGACGGTTGTCCACGCACATGGCATGGGTAACCTGCACATTTATGAACGTACCAGTGACGCTGAATGACAAGTATTGGAAAAATGCTTGCCATCCCATCCCAATTGTCATGTGCTTGCTGTGTAAAATATGACGAAGGTGGCCTTGAAAGGTTGAGCAAATCCCAAATTGCGCAAGAATGAGAAGACATCACATGGCCCAGCATCCCAGTTACACGTAAAATATCTGGAAAATGCTCTTATTTTATGGCTATGTTAGCTGCTATAAATCGCTATCCCTAATGGAAGTATAAGAGCCTATTTGTGAGGCGACAGCAATGATTAATGTCAGTATCAGGGTAACAGGGAATTTATTTTAGCAACTTCACTGGGAATATAGCATTGCTTGCCTGGTGTATCTAAATCAAGGTCTTTTCATGGAATGTTTTCAAGATATAATAAAAGTGCAGTGCAGGGTGCACATTGCAGAAATGAGACAAATATATAAAGTATAGAGTAACAACAGCTAGCCCTGAGGTTACCAAATAAACATTAATTCAATGAACATAAAAAAGACACATACAAAAATACATAATACCAACCCAGTCACTACCAGTGGACAATAGATACTGTTAGCTTCCTACCAGTCTGCGCCAAGTAACTGATCAGTGTGCAATGTAGTTAAGCCACTGTGTGTAATTGGGTGGAGAAGAATTTCTCCACTTGAGAAGGATTGCTCCCTGAGCCACCAGGGATGCAAAGGATAAAATTTGTTGCTTTTCTGCAGTTAATTGTATCTCCTCTCCAAGGACCACAAACAGAGCAGTCAATGGGTTTGATTGAAATTTGAAAAGCGTCTCTAAATTTGCATTTGACACAGTAAGGCTATCCTCAGAGAACATAGATGATAATTTGGCTTTTGAACTATCAGCCCCGTCTACCACTTTGAACTGGATTAAGCAGTGACAAGTACAAAGAACTAAGCTGGTACAATTGGAAGTACGGAATTCGAGGTATCCTCTGGAAGAATGAGATCTCAATCCTCCGCGCATGCTGTTCTAAGCTCATCCATGGGGACATATCTTTGACCCAACATCATGTTGTACAGGACTGAGATGAGCTTTTGAAGAAAAAAAAAGGAAAGGAAGGAATTAAGAAGGAAAACAATTCTGGGGATAAAAGTGCTATGGCCCGGGAAAGGTGCAAGAATTTAGGTAGGATGATCATTTTGACTGAATGATACCCCCAAAAAGTGACACTGAAAAGGGGGACCACTGAGTTAGTATTTTTGTAGTTTGTATAGAGGCAAGGATGTGTTTTTTCACTTGTCACCAGAGGTAATGGGTGTGTGTGTGTGGGGGGGCTGTGTCTGTGTGTCACTGGGACTGAATGATTACAGAATGAATATCACCTGCATCTGCCTGTGGATTTCTTTGCTTGGTACAGAGGGAAGGTGAGGC
>CAAKHG010042655.1:0-13081 GCA_901007715.1 Dactylopterus volitans | reverse complement strand
CTTTCCTTTAAACAAACTGGAAATGACTGTAACACATTTGTTTATCAGATCCTATAGATCCCTCTGCCTGTAAGCGCAATGCCACACACACACACACACACACACACACACACACACACACACACACACACACAAACATGTTTACAAATCTGTGTTGGCACAGTATGTAACATCTCCATTTGAGAGCCCAGAGTCACATGCATTTCAGTGACAGACATCTAAGTGAATCACAGAGAACATGGCACACCATTAATAAGCAATATAATAAAAGTTCACTATCATTATCTTATGTTGGCAGCATATATCCAGAATCTAGTCAAATGTTCTGTAACCTTCAGAAAACCCAAAGGATTTCTTCTAAAACACGGGCCACAAAGTCATGCTTCGAACTGCATACAGTCGGTTAGCAGGAGGCTAAGTGAAGCTGGCGGGCCACAGACAGCACGGCAGCAACAGACACGCGCGCACTCAACCGGGACAAGTCCTTCATCTCTCAGTGCGTTACCCACCACACTCTCGCGCCTGTTTACATTAAGGTCCCACCGGCCGGCCACGTTCTGAGCTGCTCACCAGCAATCTGCAGCCCAACCGCCCCGAGCCGCATGCGGGGCGCTGGTGCGGAGGGATCTCCGACCTCCGGCGCCGCGCTCTCACGCCTCGCTTTCGTGCGTGATCTGCGCGGGCCAGCTGGCGGCCAACCCGGTCAGCGACAAACCAGTGTCAACTTCGAGGAAGACGGCGACAATTCGCGAATAGCGAGTCAACAGACTCAGTCTGTGACCGCTTCACCCCCCTCGAGCCCCCTTACCAGCATCCCCATGACGTCCGTCCATAGTTGGGAGAAACTGTCGGACCCAGTGGCGCTCTTTGCCTGGGACTCTTCGGAGCGCGCCCCGGTTCCCTGATCACCTTCCATAATGTCGGGATGTGTTGTTTTCAACCAGACCAAACTGGTTTAAAAGCTTGATCAGCCGCTACAACTCCTGCTGCCAAGGCCGCCTCTGGAGAAAAGTTACCCTTGACGCACCAGTGGAATGCTCCGACGCTGCCTGGCACTTTTTCGAAATGTTGCGCGCACATCAAGCGCTGACATGTTTACGGAATCTCCGCAACGACGAGCAGCATTAAATCAAATAACAAGTCGCCGAAAGGAAACACCGATGGCCTCGGGTTTTGGTAGACTCGCAACAGGTCATTCGTTTGAAAACGTCCCAGCGGGATGTTCCCTGCTCCACAGTCCGCGACGCACAAATCAGTGCTCGGGCACAACCCAGCGTCCCAAGCCGGGGAGAAGCCGTCCAAGTGACCGAAAAGTTTCCCGAAAGTTGGTGGAATCCCTCGAAGGGCGAGAGAGATCCCTACAAACTAGTAAAGCGAGCGCACATAAGCTGATTCCCATTAAAAACTTTGCAGTGAGAGAACGCCCGCAGCACAGCGCAAATCCTCCGCATACTGCGCCTCCCCCCTCGCTTCGCCCGTCTCACCCGTCTCTCTCTCTCTTTCTGTCTCTCTCTCTCTCTGTTCTCTCTCTCTCTCACACACACACAGCCAACAAAACACTGCGGCAGCTATTCAAAAAACGTGTCCCGTCCGTCGCATGTTGGACAGTATTACGCACGCACCCATGTGTAATACTGACTTGTGTCTAATCGAGCTTTTGCGTTATGGACTTCAAAGTTTCAACCCTGAAATATTCAGAGGTTTCTGATTGGAATTTCCCAAATGTATCCGCAGAACTTCTTGGCGACTTTGTAATGACCAAATCCTACATAATGTTTTCTTATGTCCTCATTTCCCTCTATGAGAGTTAAAAAAAAAAAAAAAATTGTAGTCTTGCTGAGTCTTGTCATGTAAAAGTGGTTTTGGGGACCACTGCTCGTTTAAGTGCTTTTTTTTAAGCAGGCCAGGATTTATTTTTCATTTATTTCATGCTGACAGGGTTTTCTACCAATATGTCTGTCCAGCCTGCCTTGAATGGGATTATGGGCAAAGCCCATTCCCCAAACAATTGCATGTCAACAAAACAAGCTCATGGGAGAATGTTTTTAAGGGGCAATGCATGCGCTGCCCTATATGCCTAGAATGAATCTGAATGAGTTAAATGCTGGACAGAAATACAAAAACATACAAAAAGTCTAACTTAGTTTGACTAACTTTTTTTTCATAATATTGCTGCAAACACACAGCAGCTGCACAGCAAATTCAAGCGGGATCGGGATGAAGTGAAACACATCATGTACAAGCATGAAATTGCACCGCTATCCTGTCTGATCAGCCATTTGTTATGCTCCACCAGTAGGCAACTCTATTATAATGGCGAGGTGGTGAGACTGTCTCTGGCTCTCCCTGTTGTTGTCAGAAGCACATTTTCTCAGAGCAGCAACAGCTGCCAGGTCCCCCGACAGATGCCAGAAGGACCAGAACAAAACTGAGGAGTAAAAGAGTTGAAATCGCAGCGCCGACTTGAGCTTTCCTCTCTGTGGTAAGCCATCGGTCGGCATCCCATGCAATGAGCAAATGCATGTATAAGGATGATGATTTATGTATGAGGATATGCGATTGAAAGGGAATAGAATGGACGGGGGGGAAACAGGAAAAAATTCAGATATTTGATAGGAGACTGCATTTACAGTGGAAAAGAAAAGGAGGCATTACACTGATGTGTTCATCAAATGATTTGGAACAGTTCAAGGGAATAACGGGCCGATATCTGTGTTCTCAAGTCTGGTTGCTTAATTACATCTGCAGTGTGCACTTTTCTCCATTTGAATAAAATAGCCCATGAAGGGCTGTGTGATGGCATGAAGATAATAATGTTACCTCAGATATCTGTCACTTTAGGCTTTATGAGTTATGACTGTATGCTTGATGGACCGTTGATGACGACGACGCTGCATGATGTCACATAGCGTCACTTTGATGCTGGAATATGTATGGTAAACCCAACTGTTTTACTGTTACTAACCGTCTGTTAGCAACCTACCTTGGCAATATGTTAACTGCTGAAGCTTGATTAAAGCTTCCCTCCTCTGACTCTTACCAGAGTTTTCTCTCCATAGCTGACAACCCGACCATTGTTCAGAGGCGTCCTTTCTCGCAATAACATTAGTGTTCAAACATATTTGACTTGAACTGATTTTCTCATTTCCGTTATTGTATTTTATCATAAACAAAATACAAACATATTGGCAATAAGCATTCCTTATTTTAAAATGATCTGCAACAGCCTATGAAAAACCAATATATCAGCCAATCACTTTACTGAGGAATTTGCATATTTTGTCTTTATCATATAAAGTTCACCTTTTTTTTAACATGAAAAACAGGTATTGAAAAATGTCACAAATCACTCAAAAATGCGAGTGTTTTTCATATCTATATGATCATTGTTTTATATTCCCTATCCAGGTTCATCAACAATGTGTGTAGGTCCAACATTTACTTTCCCGGCCTTGGATGAGTGGCAGCTGCTCAACAGTGTCCTGCTTACAGTCTAAACACAACAGTCACATAATAGCAGCTTTGTTGGTCGTTGAGTTGACATCTCCAGGATCTGAACTCGCATTTGCAACCCCCGGCTGACAGAAACAGCAAGTGGTCGGCTTGTGTGTGTGTGTGTGCGTGCGTGCGTGTGCGCGTGTGTGTATTACATCATTCCTGTGTCCATCAGTCGTTCTCTGTTTCAAGAGAATAGTGACCATGTTGCGTCTTGTGAGGCAACACCCAGATCCTCCCCCCTCCCTGTTTCCAGCCAGTGGGAAGGTGAGGTCACCCCCTCACACTCACACACCACACGCACTACTCTCGCCACACACAATGCTTGTCCTGCCAAAACCCCCGTTACCAAAATACAAGACAGTGTGACCCCACCTGGAGTGCTTTAAACAGAGAGGTCAAACTGTTAATGAGGAGAGGAGGAAGCCTGTTGACTCAGTGCACACTCATCAAACTTTGTGGGTGTGTGTGTGTGTGTGTGTGTGTGTGTGTGTGTGTGTGTGTGTGTGTGTGTGTGTGTGTGTGTGCGTGCGTGTGTGTGCCAGCTTTCTCTTACCACTGACCGAGGTGTCATGTTGCCAGACAAGAGGAAGCTAAATTCACCAAATGCTAATTGACAATTTATTACATGTTTGAGGTAGGGTGGGTTTCTTTGATCAAGCTTTTAAAAAACATTCGATGGAAACTGAGAACAAAATACACAGCATTTGGGGCATATAGAGGACATGCATGCAACTCATTCAACATGTCTATAAATTTGTCCTGAAAGTAGGACATCAACACGAAATTCATTTAATGGCTATCAAAGTATGTAGAGGGCTCTTTCATAAAAAAAGTCTTACATCATCATGTGTATAAATTGCATGAGTTTGTCTGTCTGCAAAGAAACTTGGTCTCTGACTGCAAGCACATCTTTGGTTTGATACTTAAGCTGTCTTTCATGTCTTTTCCCAGAGCTTCATTGTATTTTCACAGAGCTTTCTTCTCTCTTTTAAAAATGAGGTTACTGCCAACTGAAAGCAGAAACAATTGGCTTCATAGAAGAAAACTTTTACAGAGAATGAAATGTGATCCAGAGTAAAATGAATGGGAAACAACTGGGTAATAATGGGGAGAAATAAACTAAGATGAATACGAATCTCCTCATGTGGAGGGGGTCTCCTCATGTTCCTCCTGCAGGTAAAGGAGCATAAAAGACAACTTGCAACAAGCAGCACTGTAGCTATGAAGGCCCTGCAGAGATTTTTCAACCACAAATAATAAACCAATGTCCCACTGGAGGCCTTTCATTAACACGTAAACACTCTCACAGGGTGACTGATGTCAAAGCAATAGATTTTTTTTTTCTTCAGATTCAGATTAAGGCATGTATGCATGTGTGCGTTTGTGGCTTGCTGCCGTTGGTGACTCACAAGATTATCACAAAACCAAGCAACATGCCTAAGCATGCGGGTGATGGCTCAAGATTAGAGCAGAGAATTGGAAGGCTAAAAAAGGAGGACGATGATCAGTCTGCAGCCCCTTTTTAACACAGTCAGTTCCAGGCAGGAACTGCTATTATACTATTAAGATGGAATGGGAGGTCATTCCGCCATGAAGCCAGCAGTGGAGGTGTTCAGAGCTGAATTGACATCCATATAAAAGTCACTGAACAGATGCAGCCACTCTTGTGTTTACATCCTACTGATTCTGCGATTCCTGAATGATATGTAAAATCACACTCTGCACACTTTGTACGAACAAACAACGTGGCATAATGATTAAGTCTTCTTAACAGCAAAATCTCTGCTAAGTCAAAATCTTACGAGGCATTGTTTAGTTAGAAGTACGTCAGACATGATAGTACACAATATATTGAATATGTACAGTATATCTAACATTTCAGTGAGTTGCATCATTTACTCAAGATTTTTCAAAATGAAAGGCTAAAAAGTCCATTTTAGCCAGGACTGTTAGGTAATTAGGTCTTGTTAAGGGAATGAGACAAATATACGGATACGATTTTGACTGTTTGTAATGTTTGAAAAACAGGCTTTTGTGTCAACAGCTGCGACAAAACACACGTAGGGCTGAAATGACGCATCGTTCGTATGAGGAAAAACATCGGAATACTGTTTTCGAGAAAATACAGTTATTGTGTTTCTTGGCAATGCGCAAAGTCCAGAGATACTTTAATTGTATGCGGTTTAAACGTGGAGCCAAGATGAGGAATGAAGCAGTGGAAAGAGACGGTGACGAGAGATAGAGGGAGAAAGCAGAGCTGAGGAGAGAAAAGTGAGGGAGAGATAGGAAGAGTTAAGAAAGTGCTCAAACAGAAAGGTGCAGAGACCTCCCCTGATGGTTATAGTGACCCTTTGCAAAGGTCAGTGACCCCGGGTCTCAAAAATAGCCCCTCGGGGAGACACAAACCATGCTACCAGGGGTGATTAACAACATGTTGCACAGACATCAAGACGTTCTCAAAGTATGTTGTACACTGATGGCTATTGTAATTGGGCATTAATATGATTGACAATATCCGGCATAATTCATTATTTGAATACTTGCTTGGCTAGTAAAATGTCAGAAAATAGTGACAATTTTGTCATTTTTATTTCCATAGCCAACACAATATTATTGCATATATTGCATATATGCAACAAGAACATTTGTTCTTATTGTCAGAGAGGAGAAAATAATAATGTTTAGGAAGCTGGATTCATTGGAATTTGACTTTTTCCCTCACAAATTTAATCAAACTGATTAATTTGACCATTGACAGTTATCAACTAACTGATATGCTGATTAATCATTATGGGTCTTTGGCGCATGACCACACCACACTGACACATGTGAGTGACTTCAGTTTAGTTTTCAGTCGCAATCTTCCACCTTTCTGCAAAACTATATAACTGTATTAAACATTATTTAATTGTAGAAATGGCTTTTTATGATGTTTTAAACAGAATAATGGGTAAAAATGTTAACGTGTAGTAGATCATTTTCTATAGACCTCTGTCATTCTTGTGTTTTGCTCTGACTTACACACCTTAATTTATCAATGTTTTACTCCTCAGTGTATCTATGTGTATCCTTTTTCTTTTAATATGAACATAAATAGGTCAACACCAAAAGCTTAATTGGATTGAATGCCCTGAACCCCTATCTTGTAGGTCTCAGTGTGTGTTCTCCTCATGCATAATTGGGATCGAGATTTTCACATCATTAATGCAGCTTAGTCAGTTGGTCAAACGCCTGACAGTCCCCTGGCAGTTTCTTTGAACCAATCTGGACGTGAGCATTTGTTGTTGTTCTTATTTTATCTGCATGTGCATAAATGTGTGTTTGTGTGGTATAACGCTGTGCAAGCAAACTGTGTGTGAGGGATGTGTGGGCGACCAGGCCAACCCCGTCGTGCTTCACACGCCACTGAGTCTTATGTAGGAGTTATCACACAAACCAAATTAGCATGACAACTAATTACCGTTTCCCTTCCCCCAGCTATGCAATGTATTAAATCAAATCTACACATTGGTCTTTGCACTGAAAACAATACTTTCAGGGAGTAATGAGTGCCTGGCACATGCTGTTTGTGTGCTCTAGGTATTACTTTTCATGGGGTGGTCAAGCAACCCTGGACTCATTTAGAAAGCTGGGGAGATGTTAATTTCACATAACAGTAGAGGAGTTAGTAAATTCTGGGCAAGAGAGGCAGATAAGGTAGAGGGAGAAAATGAGGGAGGAAGAGATGAATACAGGGGACACAAATGGACAGAACAGAGATGAAGGTCTGCATGAGGTATGAGGCACATGCGATGACACAAACTGCTTTTGAAGTGTGCGACATGTCAGCAACAACAGACCTCGTGGAGGCACAGACAAAGAAAGCAGGTTCAATCTGAAAACCTGCACAAAACATCCTGATATGGCCATCTGATGCTGGAATTCAGGGACAAGAAGAAAATAACAACATTTATCATTGAGATGCATTAAGGGTAAAAAAAAAAAAAAAAATGTCTGGAATGAATCAGGATGCTCTCAAGGTTTGCAGCAACATGACCTTCTGTCATTGCTCAGACAAAATATTCTTACCAGATTTTTTTTCCTGCTGCAGACCTTTCACATCCGTCATGCTGTGTTTAAGTGAATTTGACATTTGATTGTGAGGGCTTTCTCCAACTCATGCACATGCTTGTAATTGGGGCATATACGCATAAGGAGTTTGCACAGTAAGTAATATGCAAGCATTTCTATGTCGTACTCACAAGTTGCAATCCATGCTGTCATTAACGTAATGCTGATTGCAGGCCCCTTTCATGTGCTTTGTGTAGCAATACTGCTGATGGAACAACAAAGCATATTTCTGCTAAGCCCTGGATTCCTAGATTCTTTATACAGTGCTTACCTCTGTGACCGTGTGGTAGGTGATTATGTTACACTATTGTGTGTGTGTGTGTGTGTGTGTGTGTGTGTGTGTGTGTGTGTGTGTGTGTCTGCGCATGTGCGTGTTAACTCAGATTCCAGGGTGTTTTAATCAGGCGTGACTCAAAAGACAGATGTTGTTTTGAATGTAAGCGAACTTGCGATGGTATGAGCTGCACTGTATGAAAGGGCCCACATTCTTAAACTACAGTTTGGTACACGTTAGCAGGCAAGGGATGTGACACAACAGTGGAAAAAGAATAAATTGCGTCTTTGTTAAAGATATTGCACACAAGTGTGTCTAATTAAGAAGAACAAGAACAGATGCAGGCAGTGGCTATGTTGCTCTTATTGTGGATGGAGGTCTCGAGACTCTGCTGGCAGCTACATTGGTGCTAGGATGGCAGTGCCAGGCTGACTGCTAATGTCCAGTGTGTCACACGTTGGATTGGTTATCTCATTCTGGAGCAATAAAGTTACTGTTTCACATCAGTCACTGTTATATGGTGGGACTCACTTGAATCTACTTATATTAAGAGATTATTTATCAAGGCCATGCGCTTTCTCTGCTATCTGTGATAATACTTGCAAAGAAGCCAATAGAATGTGTGTTAATTGTTAGAACCAGCCCTGAGATAATGCTCTTGTTCTGCCACTGATTTCTTGATTATCACCAGCTTGCACGATCTAAATGTGTCCTTTCTGAGATTTTTCTCCTCTGAGTGGAGGCAGAGAAATGGTACACATTGGTGCCCCCTGTTGTTGTCAAATGCACTCACAAGCCGCAGAGCCGAGACCCATCTTGAAGGAAGTTGCTCTGACTATTAAATCCTCCTGTTAAGTCAAGTCCGTCACCTCCGCCATATGTTAGCCTCTGAGCTAGATGCAGTAAAAATAGGCTTGGCCTCAATGTCATAATGACCATGTGTGCTGTGAACATGTTGCATAATAATATCCTGCAGTTTAATCTCAAGCTGAGTTTTATATAATTTGCTTCAGATTTGTAACACACACACACACACACACACACACACGCACGCACGCACGCACGCACGCACGCACGCACGCACGCACGCACGCACGCACGCACACTTAAACGCAGAGATGTGCATTCAAGCTTGCATGCATACACACAGATTGGCTTTTTGTTTACAGTGCATACACTTTCACGGATAACAGGATGGGAGCCAGCGCAACTTTGTAAACATTTTATGGGCCTGTCTCCGCTTCACTTCTTCGCTCACCTCCTCTCTAATATTTCGTGAGACACCACAGAAAGAAGCTGTGAAAACAAATCTAAGCATCAAGTGGAAGTATTTCAACAATTTGGGCACTTTATATGCAAAGTGGTGCAAACGTTTCTTCTTTGGAATTTGGACAATTTCTTGTACAATTAAAAACTTATGGAATGTGTTTGTCACCTCCATTAGTTATCTTAAGAAGAAACTCAAAACCAACCTTCTACAGAGTCCAGGTGAAAGACAGAGTCTCTTGGGGTGGGGTGTTCCCATATTATCCAATATCCCATATTATCCCTGGCACACACAAGTGTGCCAAGTGTACAGACACTCAGCCATGCAGCTAATCACACTGCATGCAGACTGCAAATCAAATCTAAAAATACTCACATTTATACATTTTGTGGAATAAAATATTTCTACGGTGAGCTACGCATTAACTTGTGATTTGCAGCTTTACTTTCCCTGTAGATTTATATCACATTGCTAGCACCAGAGTCTACGGACGTGGCTGTATTAGATATTATAATAACTTGTTCCATGGCCAGCCCTGGGTGGCTCTGTGGTACGGCCTTCCGTAATTACTGTCAGTATTCCCACAGCCATTATATATCTCAAACACAACCCGCAACACATGATCTGTCACACATACTTGGCCATTTGCACATTAGAGGCAAATAAACGACCATGTTAAAATACATGCTGACATGTAAAAAATCGGACTCACTACAACGGATGAATATCAGTTGCAAACCTCAGTGCAGAGGGGTTTTCATTACTCACATATTATTCAACTGAATTCTAGCACTCGGTGCTGTTAGGGAATGGACCAGTCTACAGTTAAAGATATTGGGGAATATTGGGCCATCACCAGAGTTAAATAGTATCCTCATCCTATAATTCAATTTAAGGGCAAAAAAAAGGAAAAAAAAACCCATCTCAAATAGCAGACATTCATAATAAAACCCAACACCAATAACCAGTTATACTACATACATTGAAAAAGTCATATCTTATATTATGAAAATATTAGAAATTCCTTGTTGCAGAGCTACCGTGTCTGTCCGGCGAACCACATAGGAATCCATTCTCATGACAAAGAATCTAAACAACAGAGAGAGCACACAGTGGCTTGCCTTTAGATTTATAACCTTATTGGGTTAGCTCGGGTGTCAACAGATACTTAAAAGTATTCTGGAATAAATGCGGTGTACCAAAAACTAAATGATTGACTTGTGCTGACTCAGATTTAAGCATGGTCTGACAGCATGTTCTATATGTGGCCTATTTAAGATCTTTCTGTTGTATTTATTTATTTATTTATTTCTCACATCACTATTTCAATTAGTGATGATTAACTCATCTTAAGAGATAATTTAAAATAATTTTATATTCACATCCTGTCGATCAATTTCAGTTTCGGGTCAGTGTGTGATAAATACCAAAAGTTACATTTTGATGTTAAGTGGAATATGCAGCCATAATTATGCATTTATTACATTTGGGCACTGCATTCATATAAGTTTTTACAATGTTTGACAGAAAAGACAAGGGTAGTACAGTTATTAAGCCCCCTTGTCTCTCTAACATTCCTCCAAACAAGCTCTCCGTCTGCCTGTCTGGCTGTCCGTCTACACGGAGCTCAACCACACAACACACAAACATAGTGCAAGCTCAGCTCAAACGCTGGAGCCCTCCACTTTCACACAGGAATTTCCCCCCATTTTAGAGCAGAGGATCCTGCTTAGACTGGCAAAATATGAGCCCAATTGCAGCGTTAAGCCACAAAAACAAAAACAAATGTATATTTTCCCTAATTACTTCAGCAAGTTCTCGTGGCAACATACAAATTACTGGGTTGTCCTCTTTGCACTTGCTAATTTGTTTTATTTTTCATCCTCTGTGATCCAGTCAAGCAGTTACTTTACAGTGATTACAAATATGGTTTTAACTACTGCTGGCACTCCATTTTTCTTCCTACTCAATGTTTCATGGAGGGTTTCAAAAACAATATATCAATTAAAACATCTTTTTGCTGTCTGACAAAATATACATCTCAATGACAGAAAAAGTCAACAAGATTGCAGAGCCAGTGAAATATGCAGTGCCAGCTTTTGATATTTGACAATGTTATAGTTGATTCTGTAAAAGCACTGAAGATCAATACAAGGTTTCCATGGACACGTCACATCCATCCTCATGGGTCCAGCCACTTTCTTGTGGTACTTAAACATTAGAACCAGCAAAGCATCAATAATCTATTCCCCAATTGAACAAGATACAGTAGCAGAAAGGTTTATGGCAAAATGCTTCGTTTGTCTACAATTATTGACACACCTCACATGTCTGCGAAACAAAATTTAAGCTTGCACAGATGATCTCAGGTTATTGTTGTTTTTGTTTAACAGACGTGCGTTTAAAGTTTATATGTTTTGTGCTATACCGCACATTGTCTCTCAAAGTACATTAAAATGAAATCCGAGTAAGTCCAAGCCCCGGTTGTGGCATTTCATATCATATCACAGATGAGTCTGGTGTTCCTGTGCTGCGCTTGGCTGACTCCGAATGTTTGAGATGGTAAAAGATTTTTGAAGTCACCATGGTGATACAGCGATGCATATCGTGATGGCTGCTCTGACCCGAACAGAGCTCATTATGAGCTGGTGGGGAGTCCTGTCTGAAGGCTCTTGCCCAGACGCTCACTCAGAACCAATTAACACACCTTTCTGACTCTGACTAACGTAGTTCCTCTCTTAGTCTCTCTTATCTTCGTCTCCATAGATGGCATCAGTGCATAACCTCTGCTAACATGTGATTGGACGCAACTACAAATATTCCTACATCCCTGTTAATAAAAGAACAAAAAAAAACAAAAAAAAAAAACAAATGAAGGAGTTTGTGGTTATTAGCTTTGTGTGTTTTATCATCATTTTTGCAGTCTTGATTAGAGGCTGGCCATTGCACCAGTAATGAATCTGCTCTCTGGAGCCAAGACAACACAGCGAGACCATAAGCAGTACAAAGGTCAACAGGCCCACTGAGATTAAATGCAAGTTGAGGGAAAATGACTTTTGAATATAGATGGCTATGCCTGTTTTTTTCCAACTGTATATTAATTAATCAATTTAGATGGCAACAAATTGAGAAACTGGGATTAATCACCCTGTATAAACCTGCATATACCTGTAAAGTGCTGGTACAAACAGGGTCAGTCTCAAGTGAGAGATAGAGAAAATGTATTAATTAGATTAATCTGGCTGGCTGCAAAACACGAGTACATACAGACAGACAGACACAATCAGCACACAGGGCAGGGATGGTCAGCAGGATAAAGGCAAGTGTGGGGTTCCTGAAGGACACACACACACACACACACACACACACACACACACACACACACACACACACACACACACACACACAGGGGTCTTTGTTGATACAGGAGTTTTCTGCTGCAGGGTTTTGGTGCTGAGCCCACACTGACTGAAAAGATGTCCACATCCTGTGGCGCAGGGCTGGCATGTAGCCCAGTCAAACGTAGCATTTAGCAATTATCCTTTTACACGTCCTGCACGCATCTCTCGACACCATTCATACTTTGATCGACAGTACAGTATCTTACCATTCACAAGTGCCACTGTTCATGTCTGAACCAATTGGTGGAAGTCTGGGAGGGAAGGTAAAAATGTCAGGATCTGCCATACCTCTATCAGTTTCAATAATTTGGTCAATTCAAATATAACTTGCTGCACAAACAGAGACAGCTGTATAAAGTGAGAGGGGTGACAGGGCTGTGAGGGTTGTGATTAAATTCCACTGCAGTCCATGAGGACATCTCAGTTTTTCTCTCTTTGGTTAAGTCTGGAATACATTGAGGGACAGCTGCAAGATGATCCGGTCATGATGATCTCAGAGCAGAAAAAAAACAACAACACACGAGCACATAT
>CAAKHG010042653.1:0-10823 GCA_901007715.1 Dactylopterus volitans | reverse complement strand
CGCGTGTGTGTGTGTGCTTTGTTGCCTTTCCACTGTGGTGTCATGTATTGGTAATAACTGTTCTCACACACATACACGCACGCACACACACACACACACACACACACACACACACACACACACACACACCTCTTCCCGCTGTCGTTAAGTCCATCGCTGGCCGGCGGGTGACCCCTCCTGACGTCCCGAGCGTCACCCGCGGCTCTCAGGTATTTTTTCCACAACGTGCAGCGTTCAAGCGCGGTCGAGGCGTTGGAGGCGCGGGACCACCCCCCCTCCCCCGACATGCACGACCAGCATTCACGCCAACTCTACTGTACACACACACACACACACACTCATGCGCGCGCACACACACGCGCAGCTGCTGTGTGCTACCAGACTATAACACTACAGTTTTAACACGGCGTTTTATTGTCATGTTGCTTTCCTTGTCCACAGCATGTCAACGGTCTTTGGCTGTGAGGGACACGTGTGTGTATGATGTGATGTGTGTGTGTGTGTGTGTGATGTGTGTTGTGACACGAATCCTGATCCTCTTAATTGTTCGATTAAAGACCCACTACCATCCTGACGAGACTCCCTGCGTCCTGTTGTGTTCAGGTTCGGTCCGGATACATGAAACTGTGAGTTGCTCTCTTACATCATCGTATCGCAGTTGTATCACATATTTAAGGCCGATTACATCAGAACATACAAACACTTATAATGTATCACATGAAGTACACATACTATAATAATATATAGAAGTTCACAAAATATATTACCCGTCATATATGCATATCCCAATTAGAGATAATCACACGCACCTATATACATACATATACACACATATATACATGTTTGTACATGTATATTCGTCTACACATGTATATAAATACCTGCATATGGTAGAATCAATCTAATCCACTTCTATTAAAACAAAGAACAGCATGTAATAATTCCAATGTGGAGGTGAGCTTTCAATTTATGAGCAAGAAATGGAACAGAAGGATAGGAAGTGAGGCGTTATCCGTTTGTCATTTTTGCCTTTCACACCTTTTCTCAACGTTACTGCGTTCAACATCAGTCCAAACTTAAAAAAAAACACCCCATTTGGACGTTTTTTTTGCTGGAATTTGGGGAGTTTAACGTAGCTCAGCGTGTCTTTGTGGCCCAGGGAATCCAGGGTGTCTGTCCTCCTCTCACCTCACCAAACCCCTTTGCCAATTATGGTCACTCACTTAACATAAACTGCTTGAATTTCAGTTTTTAGAAACAGAAACTGAAGAAATGTGTGAGTGAGTGTGTGTTCAGTGCCGCGCTGGGCTGCCGAGTGGCTTCCAAATTAAACCTGATGTTGCAGGATCCCCCTGGCACGCGCTTATCCGAGCAAAGATCGGCCCTCAGCCGGCGAGCGTGGGCGTTCGGCTCCACAGCCGAGGGGTCAAACGTCCAAGTCAAGCAGCAATAAACAAAACATATTTCAGATAAGAGGGAGGCTTTAATTTCTCTGGGTTTTTTTCCTCTTTTTTCAACATGCAATTTAGCCTCTTTGGAGTGTTTTTTTTTTTTCTTTTGGTCTAATGTTGTTTTCCATATCAAAGGGCCTGATTTTCGGATCTCCCGAGCAGATAAAGCCGGCTCATTAGCATCCACGCCGACGTGGCCCACAGAGTTTCTGAGGAGTGTGAGTAAGCCACTTCAAAGGCCCTCCGCTTCAGCGGGATATTTTTTTGCATTATTTTCCAGCTTTGCACATGAAACGCGGACTGTGACGTGACTGAAGCCACAAAAACCAGAGCTGTGATTCACTGGAAGGGGACTGCCACCGTTTCATAGGCCACCATTTTAACAAATCCATTTTAAGCAGGTTGCTTTATACATACATATATATAAAATCTGAAACATTTAAATACATAGAATCAGAGTCAGTTGTTTGCTGATGTGACGCACGACATGATGGATTCCCCAAAACCTTTGTGTCCTGACAAGACGGCGCTCTGTGTTCTATGAATATTAGCTTTTATCGAGTAACGTTAAAGTGGCGCAACACGTGTTTTTGGAAATAAATCAACCCGACGTACGGAAACACCGAGCTCCTAAAGGCGTCCTTACAAAAGTCTGCCCCGCTCGCACAATCTTCTTAGCGCTTCCTAGCTCTCGCTGTCAGGGTTCCCGTTTTCCGTGATTGTTGATCAAAGTGCGGCGTATGAAAGAGGATTTCAGGTGGTGAGTGAAGAAGAAGTGATGTCAGTCTCCTCGCAGGGATCCAGGCCGCCTCAGGGACGCCCGACTCTGCCGGCGCCACCTGGGGTTCCTATTGGCTGTGGAAGAATTCAGGCCTGTGTGAGGTTTATTCTCCAAGTGAGTCGATTAGCTTGACAAGATGTTCCTGCAACTGCCTCCAACACTGTGGAGCTTAAAAAAAAGAAAAGAAACAAGAAATAATGTTCTGTCTTCCCCAAATATGAGTTTTGTCTTGATGTACAAACACGAATTATGAGATGTAACCTGTCAATGTCACCACTCGCCATCTTTCAAGTCATCTGAATCTGCAGACAGATATTCTCAGGGTCTTCTGGGGCGACTTCTCTGTAGCTTGTTCAGGTTTAGCATGTTCAGGTGTAAGATGTTCAGGTTTAGCATGTTAACGTGTAAGATACTCCGGTTTTGCATGTTCAGGTGTAAGATGTTCAGGTTTAGCATGTTTAGGTGTAACATACTCCGGTTTTGCATGTTCAGGTGTAAGATGTTCAGGTTAAGCATGTTCAGGTGTAGCGTTTTAGGGTGTAGGTTGTTCAGGTTTAGCATGTTCAGGTCTAAGAAGTTCAGGTGTAGCGTTTTATGGTGTAGGTTGTTCAGGTTTAACATGTTCAGGTGTAAGATGTTCAGGTTTAGCATGTTCAGGTTTAGCATGTTAAGGTGTAGCATTTTAGGCTGTAGCTTGTTCAGGTTTAGCATGTTCAGGTGTAAGATGTTCAGGTTTTGCATGTTCAGGTCTAAGATGTTCAGGTTTAGCATGTTCAGGTGTAGCGTTTTAGGGTGTAGGTTGTTCAGGTTTAGCATGTTCAGGTCTAAGATGTTCAGGTGTAGCGTTTTAGGGTGTAAGTTGTTCAGGTTTAACATGTTCAGGTGTGAGATGTTTAGGTTTAGCATGTTCAGGTTTAGCATGTTAAGGTGTAGCGTTTTAGGCTGTAGCTTGTTCAGGTTTAGCATGTTCAGGTGTAAGATGTTCAGGTTTTTCATGTTCAGGTGTAAGATACTCAGGTTTAGCATGTTCAGGTGAAGGATGTCCAGGTGTGACATGTTCAGGTGTAGTATGTTCCGGGGTACCATTTTCGGGTGTAGGTTGCTCAGGTGTAGCATTTTCAAGGTTTTGTTTGTGTTTAGCATGTAAGATGTTCAGGTTTAGCATTTTCGGATTTAGCATAATCAGGTTTAGCATGTTCAGAATGTCACCGCTCACCATCTTTCAAGACCTCTGCAGACAGATGTTCTGTGGGTCTTCTGGGTTGACTTCTCTTTAGCATTGTTAAAGTTTAGATTGTTCTGGTGCAGCAAGTTCGGGTGTAAGATGTCCAGGCTTAGCAGTGCAGGTTTACCATGTTTAGGTTTAGGATGTTTGAGTGTAGCATGTTCAGGTTTAGCATTTTTGGGTTTGGCTTGTTCACGTTTAGCATGTTTAAGTGTAGGATGTTTAAGTATAGTGTTTGCGGGTGTAGGGTTTTCTGGTGTAGCATTCGGGTTTAGCCTGTTCATTTGTAAGATGTTCAGGTTTAGCATTTTCGGGTTTAGCATGATCAGGTGAAGGATGTCCAGGTGTAACATGTTCAGGTGTAGGATGTCCGAGTGTAGTATGGTGTAGTATGGTAGTATGGTGTATCTCTTTTGGGTGTAGGTTGTTCAGGTTTAGCATGTTCAGGTGTAGCATTTTCAGGTTCAGCATGTTCACGTCGAGCATGTTTAAGTGTAGGATGTTTAAGTATAGTGTTTGTGGATGTAGGGTGTTCAGGTGTAGCATTTTTGGGTTTAGCATGTTCAGGTTTAGCATGTTCAGAATGTCACCGCTCTCCATCTTTCAAGACCTCAGACGTTCTCGGGGTCTGTCCCTTCGCTGAAGGCCTCACAGCCATGAAACCGCTCTCCCTGATTGGCTGGCACACGAGCCATGAGCCCGTTCACCGCCCCCACCCCACCACCCCCTCGCTTCCTGCGCCTCTCGCATGTCTTGGCTCTGCGCTGTCCGGTCGTGAGATCCGGGCCTCCTCGACCTCCCCAGAAACTCCCCGCCTGAGCCTGGCGATGCTCCTCACGCGTCTCCAGGTGTTTGTTTTTGTTTTTTTTTTGTTTGTTTGTTTGTTTGTGGTGAAAATCAGACGGCGAGACTGCCAACTGTCCGACAGGTGCAGACCAATACAGCCCGGATGCGCAGCTCTCTCCATCCCTCCCTCTCGCCTGGCGATTGTTAATATGACGAGTGACGAGCCAGCCGCCGCGTTTGCGTCTCCAGAAACGACGCCGATTGCGACCTCGCTTCTTCTCCACCGGGGGAATCTCGCAGCTTCATTTTCCCAGAGCTCGATGTCTCGCCGTCGGATAAGCGGGATCCCTCCGCGGCGCCTGACCTCACCCCTTCCCGCTTCCTTTCCAAGGGTTTACCGCCTGCCGCTGCTCAGGGGGAAGAAAAGGACTTTTTTTTTTAAATTCCGCATGTGCAGCACATCCTGGAACTCGCCTGGCAAAAGGAGTCACGGTTGTGACCGCCGGCAGCCAACAGAGGGCACAATTGCATAATTTCAGCGGCGTGTTTTCTAAATTGAGAGCGCAACCTGACACACAATTATGTAATGAGTATTGTATAAGGAGTGACACCTTTTTTTTTTAATGCAAATTGCACCCCACGGCTCTGCCTGCACATGCATCAGGGGCTTTTTTAAAAAAAAGTTATTTATCAGTAGCAGTGATATGACAACGAGCGCCGTCGGAGCCGAGGGGCCGACGGAGGCCGCGTTCAGCACCAGCTCGGGCTTAACGGGCATCATGAGATCCATCTCCGCTTTATCACCCGTTAAACAGCCGCCTGACTACAGGCGGGGACGGCGCTCCCGAGTGATTCGTCCTGTCGAGCTGCGGGGAAAAAGACAAAAAAATGTATATATATTATAATAAAATAAAACCTCTCCAGGATGACGCAAACGAGCAATTTAAGGTTTCGCCTCGTGTTTTTATCCCTCCTGTTACGGAGAACAAAACATCCAATTAAGATCAATCCAAATTAAAAAAAAATTGTTTCACTCAGGAGATGTTATGTGACATTTTTTTTGAACATTTTTTTTTCCAAATAAAAGCAGCACAAGTGTGAAAATAATCGAATACAAGTAACGAAAAGTAGCACCGCCCAAAAAAAACGAGTAAAACTTCTTAAGAGCATCAAAGCACTTCGTGTGTTGATATTAACGCCAGCGAGTCGTGGTGGTGGTGCAATTTTCGAGTAGTTCTCGACTAGTTTACGTCGGTGGGTCATGATTTATAACCTGATCATTCAGTGGCCAAGGCTAGCTTTATGACCGCCGCATGTGCAGGAGTAACCTTGCGGAATCTACGCGCAGCGCCGGCAGAATTTATGGTGGGCGAAAAACCGCGCGCGATGACGAGCGAAGATGGCGGCCTGGCGTGCCGCCACGCGGCGGACGAGCCGGGCGACTTCCTGTCAGCCATGGCAACCTGGAAGCAGAGGACGCTGGTAACACGCACGTCTGTTAACACTGCGTCCGAAATGCCATACGAAAAGTATACTTAGGGTCGGCACACCTTTGAGTAAATATCAGTAGTACGCAGTAATTCGGACGTTCTACTCAGAGCATACGTGGCACTTCCTGCTGTTGGGAGCGAACATTGTGGTTGTTACCACGGTGACCACTCCTATCAACGCACCTGCGCACCGCTCCGCTCTTGACCGTCTACCTTAGCTACCAAAACATTGCCGCATTGCATTGTGGGGGAGTTTCTGCTTAGCTAGCGTCCATCAATCCATACTAATACATTTCTCCGGAATGAGTATGGATAGTGCGTACTATTGGGTACATACTAGTGTTTCGGACGCACTGAAAAATCTCACATACTGTTTTTGAATACTCATTAGTGGTGGAAGGATGGAACGCAGGGGTGACGGTGAAGACGATGACGATCCATGAGGAAGAGGTCCTGAGGGGGGGGGACTAGTCCAGAACCAGAACGAGGATAAAGGCCGGGGGCAGAAGGAGGGCGAGCTAGGTTTCAACAGCTAAAATAAGGGGTTTAAAAAGGGGTGAGAACAAGAGTTTTGTCCCGGTGTCGTTGCTGTAGTCGGTGATTTCTGGTGAACACACAGTTTCCAGGAACAAGTGGATGTTTGGTTCTCCAGAGGGGGAAGCGGGGGGGAGGGCGGGGAAAGGCGGCGGGGGGGCGGGGCTGGGTGGGGGGGTGGACCTGTCTGACGGGTTGCGTCACGCTCGAGAACTTTGCTCCAATGAGAAGCTCGTGTTGCGCTCCGAGGAGGGCGGGGGGGGAGGGGCGGGGGAGGGGGCGGCCGCCGCGCTTCCATCAACGGTCAAAAAACATAAGAACCGCACAGCGGAGCGGCGGCGACGTCACCTGCGGGGGTCGGAGGCTTCTTCTCAGGCGGGATTTCCCCTACAACCCCCCCACCTACCCTCCCCTTCTCGAAAACCTGCGCGCTTGTGAGTGACCCGCGTCCGGAAGGGAACGGCGAGCTCGTCCGGTGGCGCGTCGTCCGTCCGGAGGAGGAAACGGGCGCCGGGACTCCCGCGTGTCTCCTCGGGGGACGGGACCTTTGAGCCGAGAGCGGCGGCGATGGAGCGCCCGCGTCCCCGCCTGGAGGTCACCCCCGGAGCCCTGCCGCGCCCGCGCGGCGGACTGTAGCGCCGCGGTCCGCCGTCGTCAGGTCGCCCCGCGCGGGCAGCCCCGCTCGGGGAGCCCGCCGGCCGCGCGCCATGCCCGCGAGGAACAGGTACAACCTGGTGGACGATGTGGCGGACTCGAGGGTGCCGCTGCACAACGAGGAGGCGTACCAGCACGGGATCTCCTTCCAAGCCAAGGTGAAGTAGCCGCGCTCCTCTTCTGCTTCTTCTTCTTCTTCTGCTTCTTCTTCTTCTTCTTCTTCTTCTTCTTCTTCTTCACGGACCAGCGAGAGTTTCATGATGGAGGGTTGGAGCGCGGCGGCAGGTGCACGAGCGAGGGAGGAAGGGGAGAGGAGGAGGGGGGGCAAGTGGGGTAAGAGGGGCAAGGGGGGGTCAGGGGGGGGCAGCAAGTGTGAACACATGTCCCAGAAGTACATAGTAGATTTAGGGTGTTTGTTTGTGTAAGATGTTCTGGTCTAGGATGTTCAAGTGTAAAAAATAAATAAATAAATAGGAATGTTCTGGTTTTGGGTGTTAGGCTTTAAGAAGTTCTGGTTTAGGATGTTCTGGTTCTGGGTGTTCTGGTTCTGGATGTTCTGGTTTTGGATGTTTGTTTGTGAGAAGTTCTTGTTTAGGATGTTCTGGTTCTGGATGTTCTGGTTCTGGGTGTTCTGGTTTTGGATGTTTGTAAGGTGCTCTGTTTTAGGGTGTTCAGGTTCAGGGTGTTCTGGTTTTGGATGTTTGTTTGTAAGAAGTTCTGGTTTAGGATGTTCTGGCTCTGGGTGTTCTGCTTCAGCATGTTCTGGTTTCGGATGTTTTTTAAGGTGTTCTGTTTTAGGATGTTCAGGTTCAGGATGTTCTGGTTTTGGATGTTCTTGTTTTGGATGTTTGTAAGATGTTCTGGTTCAGGATGTTGTAGTTTAGCATGTGCAGGTGTAAAAAAAAAATAGGGATGTTCTGGTTTTAGGGTGTTAGGGTTTAAGAAGTTCTGGTTTAGGAAGTTTGTTTTTAAGATGTTCTAGTTCTGGATGTTCTGCTTTTGGATGTTTGTTTGTAAGGTGTTCTGGTTCAGGATGTTGTAGTTTAGCGTGTTCAGGTGTAAAAAAAAAAAAGGGAAGTTCTGGTTTAGGGTGTTTGTTTGTGAGATGTTCTAGATGTTCAGGTTCAGGATGTTCTGGTTTTGGATATTCAGGATGTGCAGATTCAGGTGTAAAAGAAAAAAAAATTAGGGATGTTCTGGGTTAGGGTGTTAGGGTTTAAGAAGTTCTGGTATGGGATGTTCAGGATGTTCAAGTGTAGGTTGTTCAGGTTTAGGCTTTTTGTGTTTAGCATGTTCTGTTTTAGGACATTCTAGGCATGTTCAGGTGTAAATTGGCTTTTTTTTTTTTTTTTTAGGGATGTTCTGGTTTAGGATGGGTTTTGTTTAGGAATGTTCTGGTTTAAGAAGTCCAGGTGTCGGATGTTCGTTTGTGGGATTTTCATGTTTAGGCCTTTCAGGTCTAGGCTGCTCTGGGTTCAGATGCTCTGGTTTAGGATGTTCAGGTGTAGGATCCTCAGATTTAGGATCTTCAGGTCCGGGATGTTATCGCTTTAAAATGCGTGAGGGCGTCATCTATTATGATGCTGTAAACGGACCTTCACTCGGGCAACCTGAATGCATTTTCATGTTTTCCCCAAGTCAGTGAATTATTAACCTTCTGAGGAAAACAGCTAAACGTCTCTGAGCTCTCGGTGATCTTAATCTCACAGGAGCTGCGAGGAGTTATTTTCATCACCGATTAATCTCGGCTGTCTTTGATTATCGAGCCATTGACTGTTAAAGTGTAACAGAAACGGCCCCCCCGGATCTGGATGTCTTTTGTCCAACCAGCGGCCCGGTTAACATTGACCTGGAGCTGGAACCACCAATGGCTTTGCCACGCGTTTATCTTATTTAACCAGGAAGTCGTCAGCTCATTGATTCATACATGAATTTATTGATCTTTCCGACCATAAAACAAACGGAGGTGATTTGCACTGCATCTGCTAACAAAACCAAGCAAGAGCGATAGTAAATAAGTATAATAAGTGGCAGGCGGGGAGCCCGGCCTTCATTATCATGAATATTACAATGGCTTCGGACTGTAGATTACAATTAACCGGCAATTGTTACCCTTTTCAACTGCAAATGTCTTACCACAGGGACTGGTCATCAGTCATTTTTATGGCCTCAAAATATCACTGACCAGCAGACTAATGATGCGTCTCCACTGCACGGTGCCCTACGCCACTCTACCCTGCGCTGCTTTACTTTACTCTACTCTACTCACCTTTTTTTGGTTTTCCCTAAGGAAAAAAAAGTACTTGGTACCACTTTTTTAGTAGCCGCTCTCCCGGGGCTCCAAAAAACGTGATCAGGCACTATGAGGTACCATAAGGTGATGTGAAACCACAGCAGGCCTCTGATTGGTCAGAGAGGAACACGACGGCGTTCACCCCGGACAGCGCGAACCCGCTCCCGCCATTTTTAAACAGCCGTACAAGAGCGACACTCCGTCGATATCGTCCATTGTTTCCCCTCTTTGTCTTCTTCTTCTGTTTCTCTCTGCATTTCTATGCGGCGTTGAGGATGACAATCACAGCAGTTCCGTGCGGCGTCGTTATGACGACCAGTTACATTGAGGTGGTGCGGTCTTCTAATGGAAAATGACCCCCAGAAAAGTGCCCGATAACAAAGGCGAGAAGGGAAGAGTAGAGTAGAGTCTAGTAGAGCAGGTACCATGTGGTGGAAAAGTGCCAGAACTGACCGACCAAAACATGTTTCACGCTTTTGAGCGAAGACGCCAGATAAGATACTGATGCCGATACCTGGCGACATCGCTGATATGATATCGCGACACGATGCCCGAATCGACCCGCAACACCTAATGTCTGCATATAACCTCTCCAGCAGCATCTCAGCCTCTCTGTTCTGTTCTTGTGCAGTCTTTGTATTACCTTGAATTGTTTGGTTTGGTGTGTGAGTGAGTGAGTGAGTGTGTGTGTGTGTGTGTGTGTGTGTGTGTGAGTTTGTGTGTGTGTGTGTGAGAGAGACAATTGATGAGAAGTTTTTGTTCTAAAAAAGTGAAACAATCTTATCAATCATCCTCTGTTGTGTTTCCTGACCTCAGTTTGAGTTCCATACAGTGTCAAGAAGATCACTGACTGTGTGTGTGTGTGTCTGTGTGTGTCTGTGTGTGTGTCATGGGTTCCGTGTGTTCACTGCAGTACGTGGGGAGCCTCGACGTGCCCAGGCCCAACAGTCGCATGGAGATCGTGGCGGCCATGAGGAGGATCAGGGTAAGACCGCGACACTCATCTTCCCTTCCCTTTCCTCCCGTGGCGACGGTTCCACGGAGGAACAGAAGCCATCTCGACAGAACCCCGAACAATAACACGGCAGCGGCACACACAATGCCGAGTGTGTGTGGCTGTCAGATGGAATTTGCGCTGAGAAAGCGGTGACGCATCCGCTGGCTGGATGCCGGATCACGACTGCTGATGTGGGGAAGCGAAGCAGGGCGACCAATGTTTTTGTGGAAAGATAAAAATAAATGCCGCTTCTCCTAATTATTATATGCTGCGTGAAGGGTGATCAATAATTGCCAATTAATATTGTGCAGTGTTGAGCCGATGGTTTATTAGAACGGACACATATGATACCTGTTTTTTTTTTTTCTCCTAACTTTTCTGCCTTCCCTCCATTGTACTCACACTTTTAATATGGCAGACTCCGTATCAGCGGCGCTCGCGCACTCTATGGGAAGTGTGCGATCTGAAAGTGTGACTCACAGAGGCTCTTAACCCCGCTCGAGTGTTGCGAGGAAATGTGTCATTTTATTTTGTTTTTATTTATTTATTTATTTATTTTTGTCGAAGCGCGCCACAAAAAAAAAAAAAAAAAAAAAAAAGAAAAAAAAAGAA
>CAAKHG010042651.1:0-10394 GCA_901007715.1 Dactylopterus volitans | reverse complement strand
TCAATCATGCCGTGACCCGAATTCGAACCGGGGTTGCTGCGACCACAACGCAGAGTACTGACCACTATACGATCACGGCCTCCTCTGAGTGAGGTTCCATGATTCAGTTAGAAATTAAATTTCTATTGTGGTTATGGAAGATGTCATTTAAGACCTGGAAAAGGCTTTAGAATTCACAGAATCTTTTAAATATTTGTCCTAAATGTACGTAAGCAGTCATCAGTGGTCTTCGCCAGGTAAAGATGTGATGTTTTATGAGCTGATCTTCACACATTAGAGAAAACCTGAAATCCTGTGGAGAATGTGGGCATCGATCCCACTACCTCTGGCATGCTAAGCAAGCGCTCTACCATTTGAGCTAATTCCCCTACAGTCTAAGAACACAAGCTGGAGCTTGTGTTCACATATCTCACCTGTCTTAGAAAGTGGATTCAGGTTTCTGAGCTGCAGACAAACACTTCGGGACTCTGAGGTCAAGGTCTTTCTTCATCTTACGATACACAGTGAAAGGTTGGTCCTCCTGGAAGCAGGAGATGTGGTCTCAGTTAGATTTGGGGAGTTTTCATACATTCCATTGAATTCTGATTCTACATTAGACAAAAACAATATGTAGTCAAAAGATTGATGGATGACATGTCTGACTCCGGATCACAAGATTCTAGGTTCACCTCCTAGCTTAAATGGGGAATTAGCTCAAATGGTAGAGTGCTCGCTTTGTATTTGAGAGGTAGTGGGGTTGATGCCCACATTCTCCACGAGGCTTTGCGTTGATGTTCCAGTGATGGTTTTTACCTTGACACTGTTCCGTGTGGGTCCTTCAATCAAAGTGTTTCCTACCCTTTTCCGACTGAGGACCATGGCCTAGGTGCTGATTCACATCTCGGCCGCGAACTGCCCCAGCAAGAGGTCTCGTTTCGATGAGGCTAGAAGGACCACATCATCTGCAAAAAGCAGCAATGAGATCCTCCACTCACCAAACTTGACCCACCCCACTCCACCACGCGGCCGCGCCTAGAAATTCTGTCCATAAAGGTTATGAACAGAACCAGTGACAAAGGGCAGCCCTGGCTGAACCATTAACCATCACTGGATCAATAATCTGCAAAGCCTCTTGGAGAAGGTGGGCATCGATCCCACTACTTCCCACATGCTAAGCGAGCTTGCAACCATTTGAGCTAATTCCCCCTTAGCTTGTCCCTCTTTTGTGGTTCCAGAAAGAGGGTTGGTGTCTCTGGAGGAGCGGTGGCTGCAGCAACCTCAGTTTGAATCCGGGTTGCATGATTGACCAACTGTGACCAACAGTGGGGGTCAAAACCTCCAATAAAGATCTGATCACTACGTTACAATCACAGCAACAGGAAACACTTTGATTGAAGGACATAAGGAACAGTGGCAAGGTCAAAACCATCACTGTAACATGAATCTGCAAAGCCTCTTGGAGAATGTGGGCATTGATCCCACTACCTCTCGCATGCTAAGCGAGCGCTCTACCATTTGAGCTAATTCCCCTACAAACTTGGAACATAATCTGGAGCTTCACATTTCTCACCTGTCTTACCTGAGCACAATGGATCAGCAGTCTGTCGCCTCAAACACCAAAGTGTTTGCCAGCAGCTCAGAAACCTGAGGCCTCTTTGCACACCAGCTGAGAAATGCAAAGCTACGGATTGTGTCTGTAGTTCGTAGGGGAATTAGCTCAAATGCTACCCCTCACACAGCTTTGCGTGCGAGAGGTAGTGGGATCGATGCCCACATTCTCCACAGGACCTCATGCTTTCCTGTAATTCGTGGGGATCAATGTGTCCTCTTTATAAGATATTCACACCATCCTTGATAGACTGGCTGGCTCGGTCTAACCTTTAGCATCACAATTCTTGCTCATCTTCTGCAATGTTTATCATCTGCACAGAATAAAAACAAAGTTGAAGGTTACTTCAACAATACACACACGGTCTGTCATGCCGTGACCCGGATTCGAACCGGGGTTGCTGCGGCCACAACGCAGAGTACTGACCACTATACGATCACGGCCTCCCCAGAACAAGGTTCCATGGTTCACTTAGCCATGAAATTCCAATGGACTTTGTAAGAACATGATGTTGTGGACCTGGAAAAGGCCCCTGAACTCCCAGAATCTTTTGAATATGTGTTGTCCTTGGCTAACATAGACAAGTCCCCAAATCTAACTGAGGCCACATCTCCTGCCTCCATGAGGACCAACCTTTCGCTGTTCTCTCGTAAGTCTGCTCAGTAAGAGGACCAGACAGTCGATGGTGTGGTATGAGGACGAAGAAGGTTGGTAGAAGTCCAAGCCACATTGAGTAAAGTAGAAAGAGGTTCAACAAGAAGTCCATCACGCCTCGTGTGTGATCATAAAGGGCTCGTTGAGGGCTTACTGGTGGTTTCCTGTAGTCTCTACAAGAATGGGAGGCAATGGATTAGCAGTCCATCACCTTAACCACTCGGCCACCTCATCTGTTTGCATGGGTGCCTCAGAGCAAACGGCTGAGCGAGGTCACCTGCCAGGGTCTGAAACTCTCCTGGAGAGTCCAGATTCGGGTAGATTCCTCTTCCATGGTTCCAGTCAGACACAGCGTCGACTCAGTGGAGGTCAAAACCTCCAATAAAGATTTGATCACTAGTTGATCAGGTGGTCGATACTCAACGTTGCAATCACAGCAACAGGAAACACTTTGATTGAAGGACATAAGGACCAGTGCCAAGGTAAAAACCATCACAGGAACATGAACCTTCATACCATCTTGGAGAATGTGGGCATCGATCCCACTACCTCTTGCATGCTAAGCAAGCGCTCTACCATTTGAGCTAATTCCCCATTAGTTTGCTGTCTTTCTGCTGTGGTTCCAGAAAAAGGGTTGGTGTCTCTGGGGGAGCCGCGTCTCAACACAGCAGACGACAGCTAAGCTAACTTTGGTCTGTGGATCATCTGTCAGTGACACTGGTCAGATAATCAGGCAGCACTGCTCATAGTTGCAAAGAGACTCCTGGTGGCAGCAGACACAGGAGGAGCCTCTGACCTGGTCTGGTTCGATGTTCCTGCTGCATTTGACTCCACTGACCATCACCTCCTTGTAACTGACCAGGTGTAGAGGTAGACATGAGCGATCGATGGCAGGTAAAGATTTGGACAATTGACACTGGTTATATATATATATATATATATATATATATATATATATATAGCTAATTTCCCTGAGGGAACCTCCCTAGGGATTAATAAATAATAATTGAATGTTTTCCTGACAAATCTTCACACATCAAAGAAAACCTGAAGTCTCTTGGAGAACGCGGCCATCGATCCCACAACTCTGTTTCTAGCGAGGTGTCAAACCTGGAATCTTCTGATCCCTCGTCAGACGCGTTACCCATTGCACCACTAGCCCTGCTGACAGAGAGCAAAAGAGCTCTGAGAAAGGTAGACCATAACTGTTGCCGTAAGTATTAACTGTAGGTTTGAAATCCCTCTGAAATTATGAACATGTCATTCATTCCACTTTTGAATTCCCAGAATCTTTTGAATATTCATTGCTTTCGGCTCATGTAGATGTCAGCGCTCAATGAAATGTGTGGAAAGTCCCCAAATCCGCCTGGGACCACATCTCTTGCCTCCACGAGGACCAATCTTTCAGTGTTTTCTGGTAAGTCTGCTCAGTAAAAGGACCAGACAGTAGATGGAGCTGGTGGTGCGAGGATGAAGATGAAGATGTCTGCAGATGAGACGACTGGAGCCACTTCTGAAACAGGTGAGAAATGTGAAGCTCCAGCTTGTGTTCTTCGCTTGTAGCTCAAATGGTAGCACGCTCCCTTAGCATGCGCGAGGTAGTGGGATTGATGCTCACGTTCTCCACAGGACTTCACATCTTTATCATCGACAGCTTTCATTTTTACCTTCCATAGACCGCTGATGTTTACTTGTATACGTCTGCTTTTGTCCTTTTTCAGGGGTTAAAACAGGTCGTTGTCCCTCGTTAACATCAGTGATACTGGCTGAAGGTGCCAGGTGGGCTTTGTTTCGTCCAATCACATTCGTTCCAGCTGTGGGTCGTGTGTGTGTGCGTGTGCGTGTGTGTGTGAGAGAGAGCAGATCCAGTCTTTGTTTGACACTTTTATTCCTTCCATCTGCACGGCCAGTCATGATACAGTGACCTTTGACCTTCACTTGTAAAACATACAAACTGCACTGAGATACAAAAAAAAAAAAATGCAGTCTGTTACCACGGTTACCAACTATCAGCCACTTGTGACGTCTCCACTTGTACCAGTGACATGGAGTTTTCTGGACTGACACTGCGTGACCTCTAGCCTGAAACTGATAATTGACAGTCGGTTCAACCAATCACAAAGAAGGAGAGACACAGCAAGCACGGCGGGGGGAGGGTTCTCCTTCAGCGCTGCTTCCTGTGGAACCCGCTGCAACCACGTGACACACAACCCCGCTGTGACGTCACATCCTCCCTCCGAGCGGGACACCGCCCCAGTTCAGCCGAGCGGACGCCCATCCTCCCGCGATGCCATCAGTGGGCGGGGTCAGTGGGCGGGGTCAGCGCAGCGAGGCGGTGAGCAGGCTGAAGGTCAGCAGGTAAAGGTGTGAGGTCGGAGGCGAGGAGGACCGCCCGGCGTTGTCAAGGCAACCGGTCTTCTTTAGACAGACGGTCTGCTCACAGAACGAACCTGCGCGCACCCACACACACACACACACGCGCACGGCAACATCAGAACCCTCCGACCTTTGACCTGTGACCTCACGCGGGTGCGCGTTTACCTGTGAAGTTGTCCGGGCAGATGCAGCGCTGGTAGTCGACGCAGGTGCCGCCATTTTGACAAACCCGCTCTTCGTCGCACAGGTTCTCTAAACAGGAGGGTTTTTAAATCGCTTGAGCGTCAATCCACCGCCGTCACTCTGACACAAACCCCGCCCCCCCGGGCCTCTACGTACCTGTGCAGCTGACCCCGCCCCCTCTCCAAGTGTACCCTGGCAGACAGGAATCGCAGCGCCTCCCGGCAACGCCGTCCTTACACGGGCAGATGCCAGAGTCCGAGCAGTGAGGCGAGGCGCTGCCGACGGCGTCGCAGTCGCACTCTGACAGAGAGACGGTCTTACGGTTATTCCCCCCCGACGCGACGACAAAACGGCGGAACCGCGTCAGAGCCTTGACCATAGTCATGAAAATGAATGTGTGTGTGTGTGTGTGTTACTGACCGACACAGACGTCCTCGTCGTCCAGTGCCCGCGAGGTGTTCCTATAGTAACCCAGGCGGCAGTACTGGCAGTTCTGTCCCCGCGTGTTGTGCTTGCAGCTGACGCACGTGACCACGTTGAGGAAGTCGATGTAGCTGCAGCGGTTGGAGTGGCCGTTGCACTCGCAGTCTGGCGGGGACGGACAGCGGTCAGACAACCCAGCCGAGGCCCAGACGGACACCCGCAGACAAAACGTGGCCAAGGACCATAGCTATTCGATCACCATGGCTACTGGACAGCCACGGTGGTGAGACGCCCGTGGCTAGTGGATGAACATGGATACTGGACCACCATGACTACTCAAGGACCATGATTACTAGACCTCTATGTGCTAATAGATGGTCATGGCTCTTTGACCACCGTTGTGATGATCATGGCTGTGCTGCATCACCATGGCTACAAGGCAACCTTGGCTACTCGGTAAACCCTGGCTATGAGATGACCACGGCTACTGGACCACCATGGTGACTAGATGACCATGGGTACTAGTCGACAAAAATTGCTTCATGACAACCATGGCTACGATAAGACCATGGCAATTAGATGACCGGGGCTACTACATGTCTATAACTATGAGACAACCATGGCTACTTGACGACAACAGCTTCCTAATGACTATGGCAGCATGACGACCCTGGCTTAGATGACCATGGCTGCACGCTGTGATTTAGGTTCTTTGTTTTTTCCGCTCTGCTCTCTGGTGGCTTTGACTGGAAGAGCCAGCGAGCCCAAACCACCAACCTAGAGTTTAGCGGGCGACCAACTCGACCTTCTGAGCCACAGCTGTTTTTAAGGTCCCATGTGGCTCCACCTGCAGCAGCTATGAGAGCAACACGCAGTTTACACGCTGATGCCTCAGGATGCGTCACAGGAGCTGAATTTTTGATTTATTTTGACATTCACAACCACCTGCACAGCATGGAGGACATCACAAGGACAAATGAGAAAACATTGACTCCAATGGACAAAGCGGCCGAGTAGGCAACCGGTCTCCGGTTTCTAATCGCAGTGCAGATCTCTCTGACCTGCCCAGGTGTCAGAGCCTGATTGCACGCTGATCTTTTCTACAAGCAGCAGGTCAGAAGAGTTAATGTCTTAACTTGTTCCAGGACAACCGCAACATCATCAATTATTGCATGCGTGAGTTGAGTGTGAGGGGTGAGAGTCACTGGGGAGGAGCCTGCTGAGTCAACGGGGCAAGAGTCACTGAGTAGGAGCCAAATGAGGACCTGGGATGGAGTCTAATAAAGTGGGGGTAGGAGCTGAGTGTCACTAGGACGGGACCTTATGAAGGAGGGGTGGGGTCAGAGAAATGAGGGGGTGTTTTTAACGAACCAGGGGCTGGGCTGGGGCCAGTGCAGGCATGGTGTCTGTTGGGTAGAAGCGGTCTTACCCTGGAAGGAGATGTAGGCAATTTTGGACAGTTGACTAAACTTTGGTCCTCCCGGGATCAGAATCTTCTGGGGTGCTTGAAACACAAAATGAACAGGTGTGATGTTGCTGGACCTCCTGCAGCCTTTGCCGCGACTAGCTCCACTAATACAGCCAATGTTGCTGTTACTACTGTTAGCCGCAGTGCGGTAGTACTACGTCTCTGTCCATATGTACCTTTTTTCTCGTAGTCCTTTTCAGCTTTCTCCGTTTCTCCTCTCTCTTTACTCTCCCCTTTATTTTTCCCTTTCACCTCCTCTTTGGCCTCATTGACTGTTTGGTTCAAAAAGGGGAAAAAGGTCAAGTTTTCAACTTTATGCCAACAACTTAAAGGCCCACAGTTAAATATTCCGACAAGAATCTGCTCTTGTGTGTATTGCAAACAAGAATCTGTCATTTTGGTGTCATATGACCAATCACAGCTCTTCATTATGTACCTTTCTCTTCTTTCTGTTCTCCTGTCTTCTGTTTATCAGACTCCGACTCCTCTGCAGTGGACTTTCTTTCCTTCTGAGCGACTGAAGAATCTACCTCAGGTTCATCCACCACTGCAGGAGAATCAGGTCTTGAATCTAGACCAGAACTTGCACGATCTAATGAAGGAGAATCTGGTTCATTTGATTTCAGTCCGACATTTCCTGTTTCCCCTCTGTCTGGCTCTGAGGAATCAGAGTCCGGGCCAGGATTGATGGCATTTGATCCAATATCATCAACAGAGGCACGGGAATCATCTGGAGGGCTCCCAGGATCCCCAACAGGCCCGATTCCAGAATTTAGTCTGGAATCCTCTGTAGAATCTGGTCCAAATCCTGGTCCAGGTTCAGTTAAATCCTGATCATCCGGGAAAGGGAAGGTGAAGTCAACTGGGGCCAAATCACCAACAGAGTCAGATGAATCCATGGTGGTTAAGCTAGTATCTGGTCCTGCATCAGGAGAAAGTGCATCAGGAGGAGCTGGTACTTTGGGAGAAGGGACGTCAGGAGTTCCATCAGGAGGAGATACATCAGCAGTTGCGCCATTTATGGTAGTGTCAGGAGTTCTTGTGGACTGAAAGTCTGAAGGAACATCAAGAGAGGGTACATCAACAGTAGATACCTCAGAGGGAATTTCATTAGATGGAGGTACATCAACGGAAGGTAGATCAGGAGGTGGTACATCAGGAAGTCCAACAGGACGAGGCCCATCAGGAGGAGATACGTCAGGAGGAACTTCATCAGGAGGAGATATATTAAGAGGTCCATCAGGAGGAGCTCCATCAGGGGGAGATCCATCAGAAGGAGGTCCATCAGGAAGAGGTACAGTAGGAAATTCCTCAGGGGAAGGTACATCAAGGGGACGCACATTAGGAGGCGATATATCAGAACGCAGTACAACAGGAGGACTTATATCAGGAGATTCATAAGGAGCAGGTCCTTCAGTTGGAATTCCATTAGAAGCAGAAGCGTCAGGAGGAGGTCCATCAAGAGGAGATCCGTTAGGAGTGGGGCCATCAGGTGGAGATACAACACGGGGAGGTCCCTCCGGGGGAGATGCATCAGAGGGAGAAACTGCAGGAGGAGGCACATCAGGAGGAGGTCCATCAGGAGCAGGTCCATCAGGAGCAGGTCCATCAGGGGGAGATGCATCAAGAGGAGGTACATCAGGAAGAGATACATCAGGAAGAGTTATATCAGGAGAAAGTACACCAGTAGGAGCTACAACAGGAGGAGGTCCATCAAGGGGGTCAACAGCAGCAGGGGAAGGTCCATCAATGGGAAATCCATCAGGAGGTGATACGTCAGGAGGAAGTCCATCAGGAGGTGTTCCATCTATTTGAGTGTCTGGAAGAACGTCAGGAGAAGTTGAGTCTCCACTTGCTGTAGGCGGAGAATCTCCAGTCACAGTGGCTGAGACTGTTACAGCGGGCCGATTATCTCCAGATGGAGCCATGTCATTGGCCGGAGTCATTTCTGGAGCAGCGGTCGCTTGTGCTTTGGTTGATGTTGTCGCACCACCAGTAGGTATGGCGGTGCTAGGTATCAAGTTGGTAGTGCCACTCCTGGAGGGGGCGGAGTCTGTGCTGTCTGGTGAGGAGGTGAAGACAGAGGGTGGTGTCACTCGGTCAGAAATAGACACCTCGGAGTCAGTACTGCAGCTCGGGCAAGTGGGGCTGTTGTTACTGGTGATACTGGGGGGACTGGATGTAGTAATAATGGTACTGGCGGTTGTGGTGTCTGGTGCAATGGAAACTGGTTTGGACAGAGTATCTCCAGCCCCCAGAGCTGGAGTTGTGGTTGCTGTCGGTCCTGTTGTACTGCTGAAGTCTTGAAAGGCATCAAGACCTGTGGTACTAACAGTACTACTGACAGCAGTAAACACTGCAGTACCACTAATGTCTACTCTGGCAGTAGTAGGTAAGTCACCAGCATCACTAGAACTCATATCTGTCATGGTAGTACTGAGTGTAGGAACAATCCCAGTGTACGATATAGTAGTGGGATCAGTACTAGTACTTATCATTGTTGTAGTAACACTCCATGTGTCTATGTTAGCAAAAGTATTGGGTAGCTCGGTGACAGTAAAAAGACTTGAGGGGCTGTCGGTGTTGAGAGAAGTTAATGTGGCCACAGAAGTTCCCACAGTACTGCTTTCAGTACTCAGCGTAGACCAGGTACTGTCAGGAGACGAGGTGCTGCCAGTAGTGGCAGTATTTTCAGCCATGGCTGAAGTAGTGCTTTCTGAAGTAACAAACGCAATACTGTCTGTACTAATAGCTGCAGTACTGTCAGTGGTAGTGGTTGCAGTAGCATAAGTTGTAGTAATAGATGCAGTACTGTCAGTGGTAGTGGTAGTGGTCGTGGCGGCATCACTAGTAGTAATAGTTGCAGTACTGTCAGTGGAAGTGGTTGCGGTGGCATCAGTAGTAGTAATAGTTGCAGTACTGTCAGTGGTAGTGGTCGTGGCGGCATCACTAGTAGTAATAGTTGCAGTACTGTCAGTGGTGGTGGTTGCAGTGGCATCAGTAGTAATAATAGTTGCAGTACCGTCAGTGGAAGTGGTTGCAGTGGCATCAGTAGTCGTAATAGTTGCAGTACTGCTACTACTAGTAATTGCAGCTGTGTCAGTAATAGTGGTACTCTCTCTACTCGCAGTTGCTGCACTGTCAGTAGTAGCAGTACTTGTAGTGCCATCAGTAGCAGTAGTTGTAGTACTACTACTAGTAGTAGTAGTAGTAGTAGTGGTAGTAGGAGTTACTCCATCTGATGAGGCAGAAGGTCTATCAGATGCTGCTGAGTTAGAGTCACCAGCCGCTGTCAGAGAAGAAGAGTCTTGAGTGAATCTTTCTGCTCTTTACAGAACTTCATGAAATTTCTGCAGAACATCTGATGCACTCCAAAGCTCCCTCACAACGTTCAACGTGTCGGAAACGGAATCTGCGATGCATCCCAATCACTTACACACCCTGAGACGTCTTTGGAACCTCTCGCACACTCGAAACTCCTTTAGAACACCTTTCACGCTCATCTGGAGCCTCATACACACTTTAAAACCTCCTCTGGAACCCCATACCCACTCTAAACCCCAATTTAGAACCCCATACTCACACTAACCACCTACTACAATGTCATACTTACTCATTTGGACTCTCGTACACGCTCTGAAACCTCTCCTGAAACACCATACAAAACCTAAATCCCATGCAGAACCCCAAACCCCCCCCCCC
>CAAKHG010042649.1:5840-18437 GCA_901007715.1 Dactylopterus volitans | reverse complement strand
TGCTTCCTCATCTTCCTCATCTGGTTCTTCCTGCTGCATCGCTACAACCATCTCAGCAGTAAAACCAGCAGCCATACTCTGGATAAAGAAAATCAAAAGCACAATAATAATTTCAGATGCACATCAATATACATAAACGTACATAGTTTTGGTGACTTTGCTAAGTAGCTTCGCTAACTCCTTCGGTAGCTTAGCAAACTACTTTGCTTAGTTGCTTAGCAATCCACTTAGCTATGTAGTTAGGTAAGCCAAGTACAATAAAATTAGCTAACTAAGGGAGGACAGGAGGCTGGAGTAAATACATGCGGGTCGTTTCTGAAACTTGATGTAGAATTACAAAAACTGTGCCTGTTCAAAACTTAAAAAAAGGAAAATTAAAAATGATGATTTGTGCTAAACAAAAACAAGATATTTACTGCATATTAGGAAGAGTAAATGATAAAATTAATTTATTTCAAAAGTATATCATAGAGGGCGACACGGTGGTGCGGTGGTTAGCACCGTTGCCTCATAGCAAGAAGGTCGCAGGTTCGACTCCCGGCCTGGGGTATTTCTATGTGGAGTTGGCATGCTCTCCCCGTGTCTGCGTGGGTTCTCTCCGGGTACTCCGGCTTCCTCCCACCTCCAAAAGCATGCTGAGGTTAACTGGCTACTCTAAATTGCCCGTAGGTGTGCGTGAGAGTGTGAGTGGTTGTATGTCTTTCATGTGGCCCTGCGATGAGCTGGCGTCTCGTCCAGGGTGTACCCCGCCGCTCGCCCATTCGACAGCTGGGATCGGCTCCAGCACGACCGCGACCCGGAATAGCCGGAATAAGCGGAAGACAGTGAATGAATGAATGAATGAATGAAGTATATCATAGAAACACTCAGCCATACATGAAATAACCTGGAAAATGAATGCGGGTCGTTTTTGACCCATGTTGTGCATTAGAAGGGTAGTCATACAAAAAGGGTTTTTATTCAAAAGGTAAGAAAGGAAAAAAATGAAATAAGGATGTATTATGATCAAAAACAAGTTAATTGAGGAATACCTGGAATACTGAGTGATGAAATTAATTTATTGCAAAGATATAGAAGATAAAAACTCAGCCGGGTCACTTTTTACCCATGTAATGCATCAAAGGGTTAAGTACACCAGGGCTGCTTCGAATTTTCATACCTTATGTGTATATGTGCCACTACATTAAAAAGCACCTGTATTACCATAGATCAGATAACATATTTGTCATTCTTTATGTCTTATTTTCTCCCAAATGCCCCATTTTAATTACTGCTGTAGCATTTTATATACAGCTTGTTATCAAAGAGTGGTAATAACAGGCAACTGTGTGAGAAAAGGCAAACAAAAGCTTCTTACAAGAAATTTTCAGGTCTCATGGGGTAAAGCTGTCCTGCAAACTGCCTTATACACTCTTTCAACACAGGCTTTATGTAAAATATATTAACATGTAAGATTCCCAATTCCAAGTATTAATTGATCAACTACTTGCTGGTTGATTGATCTATCCATTTGAGTGATGTTTTGAACTGAAAATGTGTACCTTTAGGAATAGTGCTCATTTGAATACTTGTGAGATTTTTTGTTAGAAATAAAAAAGAGTTTGGCAGTATTTGATAAAGGATGAGAGTGTGACACAACAGACATGAAAGAGACAGAAAAGAGTGATGTAGAGGTAAAAGGTTAGTATGCCAGTAGAGGTTATCCATTTTTCATGAATTCAAAACCACATACAGAGATGGAACACATATCACACATTTCAAAATAATCACGGTCAGAGGACCAAAAGGATTTTAACTGTTGACAAAAAGTCACTAGATAAGCTGTTGCTGTCTTTGTTATACACGCGTGACCTTGATAATTTCCCTTGACTTCGTCTAACACCCAGTTGTGCAACTTTGAAGTGCAGCTTGGATCAAGGTAATGCTTTGTCAATTCTCTTTGCAAAGAAGATTTGATCAAAACGATCCAGCAGTGGGTGGAGAAAGAGGAGAGGAGCAGATGAGTCAATGTCTCCACAAAGAAAAGAGTGTCAGTGCTAATCAATCTAAACCAAATCTGGGAAATTGAAGGAAATTGCTTTCAACAAGAAGCTGTTGAGCTGTCACATAATTATGCATGTGTAAGAATGTTAAACCAACTGTTTAGCAGACTTAAATTTTCTTTGAAAAGTTTTAAAAAGTAATATTCATTAAAGCCACCAGAAATAAATTCCCTGACATGATAAAGCATTTCAGGAAGGTGTGAGAACTTTTCTTTGAACTCGAGCACAAGTGCAAATCTCATTTAAACTTTCCTTGATCAACTTCAAAAAGGTGAATTACTTTGATGAGTCTTAAGGAGTTAAAGTTTTTAAAGTTTAGTGTGATCACCCGATTCTGAGTTTGGTACACATTAAAAATGCATCTTGTGGCATTATCCTTATTGCGTCTGTGAGGAATTTGCATACATATTGGATTATCATTAGATTATCATCACAGCAGCCATCACTGCATTCATAATTCACGAATAAAGAGTCATAAAGTTTGCTGTGGATCACATGATGCCAATGAAAAGATATTAGTTAATTTAAAACATTAGTTAATGATAAAATCAAGAACAAATTCCCAAGTTGTTTTATTCACCACAGGATATTGTGTTTTATTCTTCTCTTAAGACTCAAGTTATACTCAAGGTTTATGAGAATTATTTTTGCTTAATGGATTGGTTGGGTTTTGAAGTTCATACGAAAGCAATATTTGCATTTCCAATGTTTGGAACAGTTATTAGCCAGCTTAATTATCCTGCCTGGTGAGAAGTGATCACATCATAATGTGACACGCAGTGGGGAGCAAATTTCACACTCTTCTTTTGGAAAAAAAATAAAATCCATTCTAATGTTTGTTGACATTAATACAGTGTGAAACAATAGTCGTCTATCTAATCAACAATAAATCAGGCTCATATTTAGAAGGTAACCGGCTTCCTGAACATCCTGAAAAAGCACACATGCAAACATTAGTCAAAGAAACTGGGGCGAAAACCAAAGGGTCTGGAAGGAAATATGAAAAATATCAGACTTGGCCTATTTAATACAATTTCCTCCAGGATTAATAAAGTATTTCTGATTCTCATTCTGATTCACAAGCACAGCCACAAAACATTGGCTAGAGCTAACATGAGCGCTGTTATATGCCTTGACTATTTGTCATAGAGACAAAAAAGGTGCAGTTGTCAACTTCTCATGAGAGGAAAATGTACTGAACAGGAAGCCAGAATAAAAAAGTAAAGTTAAAAAAAAGTAGTTTTTCAAAGTGCCCAAAGTAGGCTTCCATTCAGTGACTGCCTGTTGATGTGCACAATCAAAGAGGCTGCCATGTTTAGCAAAGATATAACAATATATTCACTTCCTCCACATGCAGACAAACGCAAAGTCAGCTAAGGCAAGAAAGTGGGTGATCTCATCTCTGTGCAAAATCCTTTCAAAGCCAAAGTTAAGTTTAAACAGTTTTTCCCACAACGTTTACTACAGAAACAAAGTAAAAACACTAAGGTCCTCACCTCTTGGAAATGAACAGTCTGCATGGTCCAAAAACTGTCTATATCAGGAAGAATTGCTGCAGTCTCACATTGTTAAAGTCATGTGGAGCAGGAGTGTGTGCAGTAATAACCAGGAGATGGATGGTTTTAAGGTCCTGCCAAACCCAATCATAAGTGATGTTGTGCCCTCGTCCATACAAAAAAGGAAGACAAGACTGCATGGCTTCCTTTGCTCTTCAGACAAAGGAGAGCCATTGAACTCAATCTCCCAGCATTCCTTAAGCTTTCACACTTGGGTGTGAAAACCCCAACTCCAGCCTCAATTTGTACCATATGGCCAGGACCTCTGAGGTCCCCTGGCTATATATAAAGGAGAAGCACCCTTCTCCCTCTCTTCTCCACTCTCTTACTGCTCTTATCCGCTTATCTCTCAGCTCCCCGGGTCCAGCTCTCCAGCAGCTCCTCAGCTGTTGCTGCTGCTTCAACCCTCCATGAGGCCTGCACAAGGTAGAGGCCTGCACTGGACCAAGTCGATGCAAGTCCCTACCAAAGGACAACCAACCAACAGCAGGACCTTCAACCCCGCACATCAAACATCGTCTTTCTCTCTCATGTAACCTGGTAACGTACTGGGCCTAGTTAGCTTACATGATACGTTTGACTAAGCATCGAACTTGTCAACTTTGCCAATGCATATATTGATCCAATTCATTGTTACTTGAGCTTGTGTTCCAGTCTATCATTAGTCATTTGATTGGTCACTTGAGTATCTTGTGACTCAGCATTGAACAGAGTCACGCACCTGTTCCCCTTCCCCCACATCACGTTCGTCTGCCTTAGCAGCCATCTTGACTTGGCCATAGTTCGTCAGGTTCATACAATACAAAGGAACCACCATCTTGCTATGGTCCTAGACCACACCTCCCACTTAATGCAGACACAAATACACACACACGCACGCACGCACGCACGCATGCACGCGCGCGCGCACGCAGACACGCACACACATAATAATAGGATTTAATGTAGATCCTATTATTCTTCTATACTAATCATTACTATCTCAATATTATTATTTTACAAATTTTGCTAACCAACAATAATGTTAAAGCACAACATTTATGGTGATATCAACACTGTCCGACAGCATGAGCACAACAAATGATGCCCCGTGTGAGGCATAGAGCTCTGAACACAACAGTGATCAATCTAGTGCAGAGTCAGTTTTTTTTTTACTGTTTGAAGCAGACAAACTCTCAGAGAGGATAGGTGTTACAGTGGATGTTTGTGGACTGCACCACTCGGAGACCAGATGCTTAATTATGCAACTTTATACTCTAGTGTCATTTAAATGAGCATTTTATATGAAAGTCATCCCCAGTTGCCATGGAAGCTGAAACTGGCTATAGCCACCAAAACTGTTGTTTCTTTGTCTTTTCTTACTGTGTTTTGTCCCCCTTTTGGCCATTAAGTGTTTATTTCTGTTGTGAAGATGAGAATTTTAACAGGGCACTCTATGGGGATTCACTCAATTTTGGATACAACCTCAAGTGGCCATTGAGGCATTGGCCTGATTTCCCAGCCCTGGATTTTACTGCCATTTATACCCATGATTTGGCGACAAACATTTACGTCTTTATGTTGACTGAGCTCATGTGTTGTCCTCGCTCTGCTGTTCTGAGTTCAGAATTCCAATATACACAGGTTTAATTTTTATACTACAGGGAATCACATGTTTGTAAATTTGTAGCTCAAATAGGTGAGTGGGTTTATTCTGTCAAGTTAGCTTTGATTTGCATATGGTCTGTACACACTTCATAGGCTCCATCGACAATGAAAGACATAACGCAACTGAATGCAAGACCCGATTTTGACTCTTTCAAGACCTTTCCTTTATTCCCTTCTCCCACCACCCAAGGTTCATTCTAACAGCAGTATGACAATCTGTCAGCAAATATCAAATCCACTGTGTGCTGCCGTGTGGTGTCAACAACACAGAAAGCTCCTCGCCCACAGTCTGTCAACCGTGACGGAGGGACATAAAATAGCACAGTGGCTGCCACGTTCCTCACAAAAACCTGCACATGAAGAAGACTGCCGCGGCAGCCCACCCACTGTGTTCACCTTCATCCAGCCTGAGTAGATGTTTTCCCTTGTCGTGTGTCTATCATTGCAGTCCTAATGACATGCATGCATATGCACATGCAAATACACTGACAACAACGCTCTGTTTCAACATGTCTCTGTCAGTTGTAGTATCACAGGCAGGCATGGAATACTCACATCTTCACGTGTGTCATGTCTGAACCTACACATGACAGCAGCTATTGTGTGGTTTTGTATGAGCACTCTCTCAAATGTCAAAAAGGATTATTGCTCTGTGACAGTGAGTTAAGTACCCATGGATTGGGGGAAATCATATCTTATCTCCAGGGCTATAAGTCCTGTGTGAAAAAAATGTAGCGCTCCCTTCTATTTGAACAAAATGATGCAGGAATGTCAGTGTATGCAGAGGGTGCCGGTGTCACATTTTAACTGGGCTCAACTTTTGCTGAACACAATGTGACATCATATATCATGGTGCTGTGCTGGCCAATCACAAACAAAGAAAATGCACATTCCTGATGGATTAGTTTGAAATGAGACTGACATTTTGTTTACCACATACTCTTTTGAGGAGGGTTGAGAGGGATTTTAATTTTTTTTCATGAGAATTAGTGCATACTCTATGTCAAAGAGTCTCCCATTTCACTTAAAGTGTAAAAAAAAAAAAGGCTTAAACTCAAGATTGTGAAGTAAAAACTAATTGCACAGTGCACTAGTTTAAAAAAAATGACACCACCTAGCCTTGCTTTCAATATACTTTTCCTCTCTGCCACTGAGCAAGATTTTTCATAGAAAATAGAGGTATGATTTATGTTACAAAGGAATTGTATCACTTCCTGTGCAACGGAAACCGAGAAAAGACAAGTTTCCCTCTGTACCTAGTGTTAGCTAACCCCAATGGTCTTAATGCAGGAAGCTCTCAGCATATGGTTCAGAAGTGTAGGCAACCCTGTGCAACTGTATGAAAAGCCGCAGGGTGTCCATTTATGCTGATGTAAAAGCTTTGGCATCAGCAGAAAACGCGCAGAGCCACAGTTCGAGTCACTGTGGCAGATCAAAAATATGTACTTTAACTCCAACTACAATCATTTTCCAAAAGGTAACCATCTGACTTGTGTGCCTAAACCTAACAAAAATCTGAGTTGTTGTAATGGTAAACACTGATGACCAGTGTTGATCATCTTGACAAAGATGATCAACATGCAAACGATACATTGGATTTGCAAATAAGAGGCAGAGACCTGTCTCTCACTGCAAAATCAGGTACTTTATTTATCCATGAGCCATGCTCTCAAGCCCTCCCAAAGCATATGTTCAGGCTCATATACATGTCATAAGCAATGTTTGTCCAATACTAATAAGACATATTTACATCAGAATTAAGAGAGCCAGCTGTGTCTCATACAGATTGAAAAACATGCTTTGCTTGTTGAGTTTTAGATACAAGGGGGTTTGATAAATTGTCTTTAAGCTGGGAGCATGGTTGGCTAACTGGGATGAGAACAGAGTGAGTAGTAAGTATGTAAGTAAGCCATTCTGAACACAGCTAAGGAGAAGCTATAACAAAAGCAGCCCTCGTTCCAGATGGGTACAGCACCGTGACTTGAGAGGCTTTCAGTTTGCCCGCTTTCTACGAAATTCGTACATAACATAACCTGCCTACTATTTAATCTTACTCTGGGTTTCAAATTCAAACAGGGACTCTTATGGTTGCTTCTTGCCTGGACAGTATCCAAACTGCTAACATAAAGTGTTTCATGGAACTGAACTCATCTGTTGGGCAGTGGACATTAATTAACTAGAAACATGAGTTGGAGGAAACAGTATCCATTTAGATTATCTACTCTTACTTTATTTTGCACATTGACTTTGAATATGGATTTCCAAAAACAAGGAGAAGCACACAGGAGAAGCTTTGTAATTCACTATGGCATGTCATAAGGTGTTAAAACGGTTCAAAAACAGTTGAAACATGTTAAAAGCTAAAAGGTATTTTATTTCATTGTTTACCTGTGATCTGCTAAGTTAGTCTTAATCTAATGGTTCTGAGATCAATTGCTTTTGTCTTCACCCACATACCCAGGAGAAATTGTGGTACTTCCTCACTTGAGTAAATGCTCTCGTTTGGAAAAGACTGCATCACTATTGTGACGAAGAGCAGCTGTTGACACCAAGCACCACATATTGCTGGTGACTCATGTAATGAAATATCTGTAAAGAGAAGTGACAGAGTTAGAAGATGAAGGCATGTCAGGATAGTTGCTATTGAAAGACAAAATCACGGATTTGACCACAAACACAGATAATGGAGCAGGACAAACGGATAAAAATGTGGGACAAGGAGGGATGCAGAGAGAAACAGAGCAACATCAAGAAGTGGAAATACAGCAGCTCACTCCTGTTTATGCTACTGTTAATGAGTCTCAGCACCAGTCCCAACCTACCTTACGCCCACAAGTCAGCATACAGCTCCCTGTAAGTGCCCAGCCACAGCAGCCAACCCCAAGCTGGCGTAAAGATTTCAAAGTTTTGGGTCAAACAGGTGAACCAGACGAGAGAGATGAATTAACATTCTCAAGCCTTGCTCATCAGATTGACAAAGGACTGAACATAGGTTTTTCTGAAATTGAAATAGTCAACGCTGTAATTCGAGCTATCACTCCAGGCTCACAGCTACGCAGCTATTTGGAAGGGAAACCCAACCTGACTCTCCCCACACTCCAACACATCCTGCACTCCCATTTTCAAGAAAAGAACACCACAGAGCTTTACAAACAGCTAGCTTCCAAAGTACAAAACAGCAAAGAGAGCCCTCAGAGTTTCCTTATGTGAGTTCGAGATGTGAGGCAGAAAGTACCGTTGTGCTCAGAGCTCGAGGCCTCACATGGGGCATCATTTGTTGAGATCAAACTGTGGCAGTATTGAATTCATGGGCCTTTCACACAGGCCTCATAAATGCTTTGCTTTAATTATTATTATTGTTGGTTATCAAAATTAGTAAAATATTAATATTGAGATATTAATATTTACTATAAAAGAATAATAGGATTTAATTTGACCTTAAATCCACCACTGGGCACCAGATAACCATTGTCACAAATCAGTCTCAAAGTTATTCTGTTAACACATAACTGAATTGATAATTAAATGAATAACTATCATCAAATTACTTTAACAACAGTAGCACAGATGAAGGATTTTGGAAGTTCTTTGCAGAGAAGTCGTGGGCAGGATTCTCTTTGTAATATCAATAGACAAGCAAGTTTAAGGAACTTTATTGATTAACAAAAGAAACTGAAACAACAAACATGAATCTAACCAAGCTACAAAGGTGCTACGTACAGTGTGTGAGTGTGTGTGCGTGTGTGTGCGCGCGTGTGCGCGCGTGTGTGTGTGAGGTGCGGCCTAAGGCTTACCAGTATGATGTGGGGGGAGCACTGCTGAGTCACAGGACAATGACAAATCAGATTGCTAATGACAGACTAAACACAATACAGTTGTGCCTCGCTATAACGCGGTTCACCTTCCATGGCCTCACAGTTTTGCAGATATTTTTTTTGTGCAATTTTGCATGCTTTTTTTTTTTTTTTACAGTGCATTGTGTTCTGCGTCCTGACAGTCTAAGGGACTGTAGACCATTGTCAATCAATCTCCTCCGTGCCGTGTCTCCTGTACAGTAGAGAATGTGTTCAGCTTGCCGAATTGACATAAATCTTCGATCGCTAGCAGTGTGACTCTGAAGTGCTGTATGTTTGCAAGTTTTCTTTCCAACAAAACCCACGACGTCGACGAAACTTTCTGCACCGTCAAAGGCACCCAAAAGGCAGAGGAAGATGCTAACCATTGCACAAAAAGTTGGACTTCTGGACATGCTAAAGGAAGGTAGATGTTACGCGGCTGTAGGGCATCATTACAGAATACTGTACAGGGCTTATTTTTCTAAGAAGGTTTGAACTGTGAGAGTGTTTAAACAGAGAGAGAAAAGTGAGAAAATGTTAATGCCTGTCTGAAAGAAGTGTATAAAGTGTGTCGCGAGAGCTTTTACAGCCTTAAAACATCTATAATAATTGTAAAAAATAAAGCTACTACTTTGCGGATTTCGCCTGTTGCGTTTATTTTTAGAACGTAACTCCTGCGATTAACGAGGGACCACTGTAACTGTAATACTGAACTGGTTCAATACACATTGGCAGGGTGGAAAAGTTGTATGCTTAGTCAAATGTAGACGAGGTAAGCTGACCAGGCCGAGTACGTTACCAGGTCCCGTGTATGAGAAAGATGCCATTGATGTCCTGGTTTGCAGGTCTGCGGTTTGGTTGATTGCAAAGTCCAGTTATTGCAATGTTCAGTTGGGTTGATTGAGTTTATTGTCTTTGCCCAGTGAACTGTTGACGTCCTGGCCGTAGTATGAGTCTTGTTTTCTCTGGAGGCGTTAGTCAAAGCTAACTTGGTGGCTCTTTGGGTGGTTAAAATCAACCGGCAGACTTGTGTCGTGTCAGTGGTACTCATCTTGTCCTTTGGTAGGCACTCGCGGCGCAACGAAGGCTTGGTCCAGTGAAGGCTCTGCCTTGTGTAGGCCTCATGGAGGGGTGAAGCAGCAGCAGCTGAGGAGCTGCTCGAGAGCTGCAGAGCTGATAAGATGAGAAGAGCGAAGAGCACCGTAGAGAGAGCGAAAGACCCAGAGAGAGAGAGGGGAAGAAGGGTGCTTCTCCTTTATATATGGCCTGGTGACCTCAGGGGCTCTGGTCATTTTGTAGCCAATCGAAATTGGAGTTGGGGTGTTTTCATACCCAAGTGTGAAAGTTTTAGGAATGCTGGGAGAATGAGTTCATTGGCTTCCTTTGTCGAGACAGCACGGGAAGCAATACAGTCTTGTCCTCCATTTTGTATGAACGAGGGCACAACACTACTCTTTGCCTTCCAAGAGTCAGAAACAGGTCTTAAGTATGACCCAGCTTTAGTCCAGCGCATGTGTTTACATACCTTACTTACTGGTCTCCAGAATGACAGTACTAGGATAGACATGCAGTCTCTCCTAGATACTGCGACTTCAGATGAGCTTCTGTTAGAGAGGTTAAACATTGCCTGTGCTAATGAAACTGAAAGAAGAAACAAAAAAGTTTAGCACACGACAGTTAGGGACAAGTGTATGTGGAGTGCAGTCAGAGGACAGTTCATCTGCTAAGGCCCCAGTGAAGGAAGCCAAAACCAAGGTATCCCCTGAGCTGTTGACCTTGATACAGGAGCTTAAAACAGGTGTAGCTTCTTTGAAAGGTCTCAGTACAGAGATAATTAAGATCAAAGATATGCTATAGCAGACTAGATTTCAGCCACAGCCACAACCACAGCCCTATGCCCCACCTGCAGTCAGACCAGATAGACTCTCAGCTAGCTGTCTCATCGCAGCAGTATTACAGCAGTTACAGTCAGCCTCAAGCGCCCCCTCCAATAAGGCCTCAGCATGAACCTCATCAGTACACCAACTGCTCTGTCCATGCCCCACAGAGATGTTTCGAATGCCAGCAGACAGGAGCAAGTGACTGCTGCATGCACTGCTACCAGTGTGGCAGTGGAGAACATTTTCAACCTCGATGTAAAATTAAAGGAATGAGACCATCTAGAGAGGTTCCTTTAAACAGGGACAGGTTACCACCACAGGGCAGGTGTTAACCGTGACTAGCAAGGAGTCCCAGAAATGTGCAATTTGTGGCAGAGCAGACTCAAGTGACACACTGAAACAATGCTCCTCCTGCCAAAAGACTCTGTATTGTTCCAAAGCATGTCAAAAATAAAACTGGCCTGAACATAAGCAGAAATGCACTCACCTGTCAAGTGCAGATGAAAAGCCTCTCTTCAAAGAGAAAAATGTTAAAACTCCATCCCCCCTAGCACGAGTTAACCGCCCCCACAGAGTCACCAAGCTCGTTGATAGATGGTGTCTTGTGGAGCATTATCTGATGGGCCACCAAATACAAGCTCTATGGGATTCAGGCTCTCAGGTGTTGATAATTGATGAGAGGTGGAAGGAGGAATATTTGCCCACCACAAAGCTGAGAAATGCTTCAGTGATTCTTGACTCCACTGAGGATTTGACATTGACTGCGGCAAACAGAACTGAAATGCCATACCTGGGATGGATTGAAACAACTTCCTGTGCTTGTAATGGAAGGCTCGCAACTGTCTCATCCCATCCTTGGCTTCATCATGATTGAACACATCCTGAAAAACACTAAAAAGACCAAACAGTATCACACAGTGAGCAAAGCTTTCCCAAGTCTCAAAAGAAATAAGGTGAGAGCTTTTATTCAGGCTATTAACACAGAGCAAGAAGACGAGTTTGCAGTGAAAACAAAGAAAGAGCAGGCTGCTGTTACAAAACACACTAGCATTCAAAGTAGCTGTCGTGTAGCTGTCCAGCCCTTTAAAGATGACATGACCATGTTGTTTCAGCCAGACCTGAACCCAGAGTGGCCAGATGGCCTCGGGTTTGATGACACACTAGTCACAGTCAATAAAGGCACATTCCCAGTCATCACCGGTTATGTTGCTTACCAAACTGATCATGATATTGTTTTGCCAGAGCGTACTTCAATTTGTACAGTGCAGACCATTATGACAGTTCTACCTGCCCAAGTTTTTAAGAAAGTTGCAGCACCAGCTACAGTTAATCACACTCACATGAAGCCCATAGCTGATACTCATGAACAGTGGGATCCACCAGTTCACCTAAATAATCTCTCCGAGAATCAGAGAAAGGTAGTGCAACAGATGCTTAAGGAAGAGTGTCATTCCTTCTCAAGGTCAGACAGTGATATTGGTTGTACTGAAAGGTTGAACATGACCATTTCTCTCAAAGACACAGAACCAGTCAAACGCACATACGTATCAGTGCCTAGCCCTCTGTACCAGGAAATGAAGAGTTACCTCCATGACCTAATAGCACAGGGCTGGGTGAGGAAGTCAAATTCCTCTTA
>CAAKHG010042644.1:17094-34455 GCA_901007715.1 Dactylopterus volitans | reverse complement strand
TTTTTTTTTTTTTTTTTTTTTTTTTTTTTTTTTTTTTTTTTTTTTATGTGGGTCTCGACAGAACCTGTTTGAAGCAGTAAACCCATCACCCGCTGGCCTCCTATTATTTGTACAACCATGTCACCTGAAATTAGTTTTTTTTTTAATGAAAACACTTTATCTTTCCTTGCTTTATCTTACATCTGCTATGCCCGTTCCATTTTCGCATCACAGCAAGAGGTCTTGTTTCATGCAGCTTTCAGATTGAAAACTGTTTCAATGTACTATTTTTGCCACTTGGGGGTGGTAGAACGAACTGAAAACAGACGCGTTACAACTTTACGCTGGAATAGCAAACTTGGAAGCACTCAATTGCTTGAATAAGGTTCTAGTTGTGCATGAACTTGTAGCCACTGTAGCCAGCTAATTACTGTAGCTAGTTCTATGTGGTTTGAAGCCTATGAAACTGTTAGGAAAAATATTCCAACATTCCAAATATTCTGACAACAGGTCCGCCGATCAGCCATAACATTAAAACCACTGCATGTTTCCATAGACTATAATGCAACAGCCCTGCAATAAATTCCCCCCTCAGGAGGAGTTTTATGTTGAATTTTTATTGAATGCTTGAGAGAGGTGTTGCCATGTTTCAACAATTGTTATTGGGGCTGTAATTTGTGACGCTGTTGAGAACTGTATTGGGTTACACCGAGAACTGCCCCTGATATATTGTTATCAGACTCATTCGTATTAGAGCGACAAAAAAAGGACACCTCTCAGTACAACCCAGTAATGTTCAATCACAAATCACCGTCCCGTTGTCATTAAAATATGACAGCACCACTCTCTGAGTTCAAATTCAATATCAACCTTCTTTTGAAGGGAAGATTTCTTGCAGGTGTGTCGCATATCCTATCGTAAAGATGCAGTAGTCACAATGTTTTGGCTGATCGGTGTACATACATTCATACATACATACATACATGTGCAGACACTAACCTATAACAAAAGTTATACTGTCAATTTACAAATTTACATCCTGGGAGATTTAAGTAGCACCGAATCGGAAACCATTAACATTGTGATCGTGTTTGGTGGCGCATCCCTGGGAAAAGCAAAAAGGAGGCAGAAAGCCAAAAGCTTTACATATCAGACTTGAGAAACAATGTTGACTCATGAGCGGGGAGAAGGACAGCGGACCATAATCATCCATCATGCAGTCCGGTTTTGTTGAGCCATCAATCCACGCCGACCTCCTCTTTACTTTGGCTGCTAACGTTCCTTCTGCGTTCCAGTCATGAATGTGTATTTAGTGTAATATACTATATGTTGTCCTGGGGTCACTGAGATGAGCAACTGTCATTTTTATCGGCAGGAGGGTCTTCTCTGCTGCTGATGCTCGGCAGGTAGCGTGCACTATTTTTTTTTTTTTTTTTTTTTTTATGGGAAATGTCTGCCTGCTGAGGCTGAGATTTATCAGAGGGAGGTCACTTGCCAGAAAACCAAGACAGTGAACTACAATCAATTATACGGCCTCATACATCTGAGCAGGACGGCGGAGTCGACCCCTTTCAAATCACTCAGCCTTTTAATCTGCCGTTAATAAAGAAATATTGAATGGCGCGGCTTTGAGGGAATTTCACTCTTTCAAGCTCGAATTGAAGCTTGACAACTCGGAAAGGAGCCTCTGAGCAAATTAAACTATGTAAATCGGGATCCGGCGTAACGGTGGCAGCCCATATGTTTATTCAAACAAATCAGAGTTTGCTAAATCAACCCGGTTTAGTCCAATTTCCAAAAATAGGACGGTTAAAACGCTTTCTCTCAAACGCTGTCATAAAAATGCCAGTTATCGGCGAATCCCGCCTTTAAATGAAGTGGGACGCGACGGCAGCCACGCCCCCGGCTTTGCAAGTGGCTGGCTTTTTTTTTTTTCTTTTTTTTTTTCTCCCCCTTCCTCTCCTTTCAAATAGATGTATAATAGCGGATTGTTTTCAGCGAGAGATTAAAGCAAATGGGAGCACCAGAGAGCGTTTGCCAGTAACGGAACAAAATTAAACGCCCAAGCACCTCCCCCCCCCCTCGCCTTTATCGCCGAACCCCAGTGACTTGTGGAAGGCAACCGAGCGCGGCGCCAGGCGACCGCAGGGCGCCAGTTGGTGCAAAGCATGAGGGGTGAGACAGTTCCCAGGCCGACGCTTTCACATTCTCAGATGCAAAAAAAAAAAAATTTACCTCCCCTGCCACCGTGTCACTTCAACCGTGATGCTTGTACGAAACCGGCGCGCCCTGACTTATTTTCTTGTCACTCTTTTATTAATAACGTAATAGTTTAACATTAATGAGGTCATTTTTAATTTTATGACATTACCCCCTGACTCGGCGCGGGGGCATTCATCCTCCCGCGCCGCAGCGCGGTAAAGCACAAATGTCATTCAGTCACACGTTGATTCATAGTTTCAATTAGCTGGCACTCAGGCCCGTGTTGTCGCGCGGCCTTTGTAAACAACGCCGCGGCCCTCTCAAAATTTGCTTTAAAAGGGGCTCATGATAGAAGTTAATTTACATTTAAATTGAGGCAAGAGGAGAGTTTCGAACAGCAAAGAAATGGAAGAGGAGGGTGGGGGCGTAGGGGGGCTGGAGAAGTGAGGAGGGAGGGGGCGGCGGGGGGTGGCGCCGTGCCAACCAGGCTTCAGTTAGTCATACGTTGCAATTTTTTTTTTTTTTTTCAGTAATTTCTTTTTTTTTTTTTTTCTAACATGTCACCATGCTGTGTCACATGAATGCAACCTCCTTCTTTGTAGAGGAAATCACATTAGTGAAGTTTCTGGTTTTTTTTGTAAGAGGCTGTATTTTTTAATTTTTTTTTTTTTTTTTTAATCCCTGCACCGAGATGTGTTTTTGTACCTCCCTCAGTTGTTGTTATGTTGCGCCCAAGAGTCATTGAGAGAAACCCCTTCACGTTTGTTGCTCTCTGTGAATTATTCACAGAACTACAGTAAACAGAATCCGGGCCAAGCTTCACTGATGCATTTTTTTTTTTTTTTATTCCCCTCTCCTGACATGCACTATTTCTCCCACTCCTCTTAAAATAGCTTCATTTGACCCAAAACACCCTGCCAGGTAACAATTTATCAGTCACTTCCTGTGCGCAATACACATTTGTTAATAATGTCAAGACCCAAATCAGTTCTTTCTCAAGGCGCTAAAATACAGCTCCCGCACACAAAGAGGGGGAATCAATACTCGGCGGTTTCATAACTCACACGAGCGGAATCGGTTCGGAGGCACAAAATGTCAGCGCGCAAAATTTCCTCTAAACTTTTGCATGCACAAATGCTTCAAGGACGATTAATAAATGATAGTGTTTCTTCGCTCGCACTGTGCCAGGCTAAAGCAGCCCTGCAGAAACTGCACTCTCTTTGCATATGATCCGTTTATGTGGTGGATGCATTTGCATTCAAAACTGAGACGGAACAGCGCGCCCAAAGAGGCCTTTAAAGGAAACGCCTCCCTCAGATGCAGGCGGACCATCACCCGTAGTTTGACCCTTTTAGTTTTGGGTGTGAGATCCGGATTCCTTTTGGCATTCTGTGAATAATGAGAGGATCAATTGATTGACTTGACAAAATGATTGTCCACGCCCACCACGCATTGACCACCCAAAGCGACAACTCCCCATAGGACCCTCAAAAGGTTAAAGGGCGTTTTTGATGCATTAAATCACTTCCACCTGCCCCTATCAGTATCTTTGAATGCATCGGCGCCGGCTGATGGCGTCGCCACTGTCCTGTTTTCACTTTCCAAACTCTCCAAAAAAAAAGCAGGTTCCTCACGCCTGGTCCTTGAACCTGTCGCCGTGAAGGCTCTTTGTGCATTTTTACACGACCCAACAAATTATTTTGACATTTCGGAGAGCTTTTCGGACACAACATCGCCACTGTATCTTCTGCCAAATGAGAAAGCTTGGCGGTGATGGGGTCTGTAGGCTGCTGATGAAAGTCTTCCAATATTAATAAAGTCACACGGTTATGGACTGTCAGCAGCAACATTCCCAGTACAGCTCATGCAAACCAAAGATTTCCTCATGCTGCAGCTTGACATTAAAATCATTTAGCCCACTGAGACCTTAGCTATTTTTCTGGTTCACCTGGACTTACTCGTCCAATAATACCTCTATAACCCTGTGATGCACAGTCAAGCATTATACTTTTTCTTTTTCTTTTTTTCTTTTTGGAGGACAGCCTCGGGCTATCAAAATATTTGTTCTGCAGTCATGCTAATCAGTAATGGAGCCAAAAATGAAAGAATAAAAACAAAAATTGAGTGACACATATTTTATGTTAACGGTTCTCCCATGACCCCTCTGTGGACCATTACTTTGTCGTGGTGGAGGGGTTTGAGTGTCCTAATGATCCCGGGAGCTATGTTGTTGGGGACAGCAGCCCCTAGTAGGGTCTCCCATGGCTAATTGGTCTTGGGTGAAGGGTCAGACAAAGAACGGTCCATAAAGACGCATATGGGAAGAAAAACTTCAAGGGACCAGTGAGCCCTGCCCGGAGGATTATCGGGGTATAGGCCCTGGAGCCAGGCCTGGGGCAGGGGGCTGTCGGCCTCCACCCATGGAGTCCTGTCAGGTCCTGCCGGATACAGAGGCATGGATTCATCCTCCAGCAGGCCCACCACCTGCAGGAGGAACCATATGGGTCTGGTGTAATGTGGATCAGACGGGCGGGCCGCTGCTGCCCCTGGCGACCCGGATAAGCAGAATAAAAACGAGACGGGACGAGACGGTTCTCCCATGTCTTGGGAATGAAAGAGCAAAAACGGTTTACTGTACTCGTCACACTCCCTCAGAGAGAATCCTATCATTATATAGATTTCCCCAGGTATAGTTTTGGTTAAATCTTCGCATTATTTGCTAGATTTACTCCCATCGCTTCGTCACCACAGCTGCTGATCGATGGATTGATTCCCGAAAAGTGCCCAAAGAGACAGTTCCAGGCTGAATGGGAAAGCCTGCGTAAGGCCAGCGACTGCAGGGAGGAGGCGATGGAGCACAATGGAACTCTTAAGGCTCCAGCAACAAAGCAGACAAAAAGAGAAACAACAATATCCATTGTCGAGCCCCCCCCCCCCCAAAAAAAAGAGGAAAAACTACAAAGCCAGCGAGCAAGCAGAATCATGCAGACGTTACAGTGCACTTACGAAACACTGCAAATGACGTGAAGACAGATACCAGTAGTTATTATGTCTTTATGACGCCAAAGTTTGGTTTACCGGTAAAGTTGACTTTTTTTAATGAATTCTAACCCTCTGCAATCAGATTAAAAAAATTGGCTTTTTTTAAATTTCACCTTTAAAAACTGTCTATCTTGCCATGTTGGGTGTCTTTTTTTTTTTTTTCACATCACAAATGCGAATTTATCATTATTCGTAACACATCGCCCCTTAAGTCACGCAAAAACGTAAATATCCAAGTAGGAGAAGTTCGGAGAGGTTACAGTGAGCTGTCTGATGAAGAGCTTCACCCCCAGCGTCTTGGCAAGGTCGCCACTCTTTTCACTTTGCCGTGCTGTCAAGTCTCCGACTCACAGAATGATGTGGGGGGGGGTTGATGTCTTCCTCATTAAAATGGCAATGCTTTGTTTCGCTGCCTCCAGAAATACACTTGCTGCTACCTCCGGGGACTGCAGACTTCACCAAATCAACCAGGAGTGCATCTTTAAAGGACATTTATATTTACGAGGATAACGCGTCCTGGTTCGCGGCTCTCCAAGCAGCAGCGACAGCGATGCTGATGGTGATGATGGTATGCTTACTGGTTTCTGTGAGAGGGAGCTTTCTCATTCTGTATCAATGACGGCAGTTCCACCAAAGTCCTGAGCTCCGGGCTCTGTGAGGGCGCACGGAAAAAAAAAAGAAATGCCAGAGTGAAGCGTTTCGGCTGATAGCAGCTCGGTGGCCGTCTCTTTTGTGGGAGTTTTGTAACAATTAAGGGGAGAAAAAGGGGTTTGGAGAGGAGTAAAATGGAATCTTTGAAGTCTTAGAAGACTTTTATTTAAGCAATTGCAGCCGCTCAATCGCGCTTGATCAACGAATGCGGACACTCCGGCCGCCTTCGGTCACCCCTAAATCATCAAATCCGTGCTTGCAAAGACAGACCCGTTTGCACCTGATGATTGAGTGACCCTTGTTGATGTCTGTGTGTTACTCTGAGGGAAAGTGCTGAATGCCAGTGAGGGAGCTTGTCCAAGAGAGAGAAAGCGAGAGGAGTGTTTGTGTGTGTGTGTGTTTGGATGAAGGTGGGGAAACACTTCCCTGAGAGTAAAGATTCTGACCCATGACACGACCATTAATTTATGAGCTTGACGTTTGATGGGCCTTGATTTAACGTGAGTCGCATCGCTGGGGACTGAGGCAGCAGGGCAGCGATGAAAAGCCGACCGCCGCATCGGGACGCTTCAGTTTCCGCTTGTGGTAAAACTTTTTTTTTTTTTTTTAATAGAATAATTTCAGGCAGCTCAGTTGAAGACTCGCAGTTTCTCCAATTTTGTGTTTGCCAATGATTGAAACGGACACTTGACTCTTCTTTTAGAAACCTCTCGATGTGAGCTGAGCGGGGGGGAAAAAAAAACAGCAGCGGCCAACAACAGCTTCATTAGAAGTTGCTCCAGGAATGCAACCAAAAGCTAAATTCTAATAGACACCGTCACACAGCGTCTTTATTATTACTATTCTAATTTTCGATAGTAGGTTATCCCAAATAACTGAGCACATCCTCATTCACAGGATCAGTTTTTATAGTCACAGATGCAGCCCAGCATGTCCTTGGAAGAATAACACGCCGCGCAGGGCGTTAGCTCGGGCACGCCTCTTTCTGGGTTTTTTTTCCTAGTTATTTTCGCTTAAATAACAGCGCCACTATTAATTGCAATGGAGCCTGGGGGTTGGAGGAGTGGGGGGGTGGGTGGGTGGTGGTGGGGGTGGTGAAGCTCATTAATCGGCCGACTCTTAAAAATTTTTTCAATTACAATCTCCCGCCGTGATACCGAGGGGGGACGGCCCACCTCACCTGATTTCAGCTGTAGCGACTGAAGCGCGCCACTCGCACAGCGCAACCCCAACGGCAACGATGAGCGACCAAATAATTATGACCGCGGCCATAAACAATAACTCACCTCGTCGAGCTGCGCGGTGATGAACGGCGGGTGTTGCCTTTTTTGTTTAAATGGGTGACTCACGCGGACAGAACGGCGGAAATGGAATACGGCGGCATATCATAATGCTCTCCGACGCTAAGAACACATTTCGAACAATAGGCGTTAAAAACAAAAACATCGCTGCATGGAAACCGTTCCGACGCTCTTGGAAAGAGGCGTGTGAGGGGAGGGCCGCTCAGTCTATATATTTGATGAATGCCGCTAAATCCTGCGAACTGGTCCTTTAACATTCCTTCCATTGCCTTTTGTTTTGGATCCCTTTTTTTTTTTTTTTTGCCAAAGTAAACCTGAAGCATATAAATCTTGCGCGACACAGAGAGGCGGAGCTCTGGCGATTCTCATAACGTCGGGTTCCCCAAACGAGAGTCGGCTGGCCAGCATGACGGTGCCATAAGGTGCAGATTATTGCTCGTTATTGCCATTACTTTTTGTCAAAGAAAACTTTTTCTCCACTTTCAAATCAATTTTCTCTCTTAAGACATTCTACTCATTGTACAAAAAAAAAAAAAAAAGATATAGAGAACATGAACATCTTATTGAAATGTGCTACACTTATTGCACGCCACTGGATATTCTATTTTCAGTATTCTCGTGTCGCAATCCTATCTCTCTAATATATGATGTTTTCTCAGTGTCATACAGAAAAGTGTCACGAATGGAATCGGTATTATTTTTTATATTCTTTAAAAGCATATATTATATAATGCTGGCTGAGAAGCTGGCTGTTTTTGAATGGTTATAGCATTATCAAAAGCACAATAGTCATTGTGAGAAGCCTGAATTTCCTCATCTGTGATCAGATCAACTTTTGAATATTATTCAGATACACACTTTGTTACCCAAAGTATTTTTTTTTTTCCCCTCAAGGTTGTGATGATGCTCTCTACTTGCAATGTTATTTTAAAATCTCCGTGTCCAGTAAACGGGGATCATAACAGGAGCAGAGTAACACAGGCGACGCGTCTGTGCGCCTCATCTGAAACCTTCACCGTGACTGCAGTTGTTGATTGCTTCATTTACGGCCGTTGTTTTTTTGCGTGTGCGCGCGCGCGTGTGTGCGTGCGTGCGCGCGCGCGCGTACGTGTGTGCGCGCGCCTCCCGAGAATTGCCTCCAATGACAGGACTAATACAAAACAAATGAACTTAAACTTGAAGCTAAATGACAGATGATTCAATACGCGGTTCCTTCAGGGACGAGTACAGATGTCTTTCTCTTAACTGTTTTTGCTTTTTCCACCTCGCCGGCAATACCCGCTTTATCAAAACTGATAATGGGGGAATGAAACACTCACTCAACGTGTAATAGCTACATAAACCGTAAGAGTCGAGGGGGCTCTGTCATACACAGCATACATCAGTATCCTTTAAAAATGTTTAATTCTAAACTTAAATTATCATTGCCGGTGGTGCAAGTATTATGTTACCTATACTTCTTTAAACCTTCTTTAGAAAAAAAATACAAAAAATCTGTCAAGAGTTCAAACACAGAAACACTTGCCAAAAATACTATCTCTCAGCATTTCGCCCGACGCCCCGCGCTGCCTCTCTCAGCAGGTTTGCCTCAGTCAGGGTTCATTATTGTGACAGTGCCGCAGACGGGGACCCCGGATTCCTTCAGAGGATCAAACTTTTAAACAACAGTTATTTGCAAAAAAAACATGTGGAAGGCGTGGGGGTGGACACGGCGTCGCAGCCACCTGCCAAACGTGATGTCTACTCGCGCAATGTGACAAAATGGTAAATTTGAGAATTTTGCACAGTTCAGTGTCTGTTGAGACGGCGTTGATCTTTCTGTAAGGGAATGTGTTTTGGATGGCACTGTAAGATGTCTTTCTTTTTTTATGTTGTTCCTTTTATGCATTTTTTTTTTTTTTACCCCCCTCTCCTGTTATTTTCATTCATGCCGTTTGAACTTCTTCCAAACTCCATAATATAGCAAATCACAATTTTACTTTGGATGAAGAATTTAATGAAACAATTCTAAATAATGCAACAAAGGAGAAAACAGCGTTTACAGATAAAAGACAAAAGAAAATACATAAAATAGGAACAGAAGGGAAAAAAAAAAAACGATTGACTGTTACACGCAGCTCGACTGAAACTGTTGTTTCGTGCCTCAAACCCTTCCTGATCTTTTTTTTTTTTTTTTTTGTCTTTTTGGCGCATTATTCTGCTTAAAGAGGCCACATGGCCATCAGGGGACACTGATGCCATGAAAGGGTGGACATGGTCTTCAACAATGCTTAGGTGGGTGCTACGTGTCAAAGGAACACCCGAGGCTGAACATTGCCCAAAGCACCACTCTGCCTCCACCAGCTTGCCTTCTTCCCACAGTGCATCCTGGTGCCACGTGTTCCTCAGGCAAATGATGCACACATGCGTCCGGCCATCCACATGATGGAAAAGAAAACGCGATTCATCAGACAAGGCCACCTTTTTCCATTGCTCATTGGTCCAGTCCTCATACCCAGCACGGGCACCCTGACAACAAAATGCTATGACTGTGCATGCGGACATCTTTCCAAATTTTCGGCATTTTCAGCAACAGCGGCTCGTCCGTTGGATCAGACCTTCAACCAGCTTTTGATAGGTGCTGACCACCGCAGACCGGGAGACAGCTGCAGTTCTGGAGACGTCCTGACCCACTCGTCCATCCGCCACGACGCGGTCCTTCCCAAAGCGGCTCAAATCCTAACGCTCGATCATTTCCCCCTGCTTCTAGCACATCGACTCCGAGGACAGAACGTTCGCCTGCTGCCTAATACATCCCACCCACTGACAGGTGCCATGATGGCCAGATAATCAGTGTGATTAACCTCGTCAGTCGTCATAATGTTACAGCTGATTGGCGCAAATGGGCTGTTCATTAAATAAGAAACTCCGGCGCTGAGCAGAATATGGCCCAACACAGGTGAATTATTTTTCCTCTATTTTTTTTTTATTTTTTTTTCACGCTCAAAAATTCAAAGCATGTAGGCCAGCCAGCTGACGTGACTAAGCTTGATCCAAGTGTCATTTCTAATTTTTGGTTCCAGCCCAGGCTGACGGATCCCCTTAGGCTCATTTTATTCCCTGACAACAGCCTGACTAAAAAGACGAGGACAAATCTACGTTGGTGTGAATAAATGCAGGGACACACTCGCTTTACAATGGGCCGCTCAAAACGGGGCAAAAAAATAAATAAAAAAAATAAGCCCAAACGCAACGAGATCACAGCAAATTGGCAGCACCTAAAAAAAAAAAAAAATCCAGATAATGTCGCCGCGTTCATATTTGCGCGCTCTTTTTTCGCCGAATGGAAACAACACTCTCCCAGGAGGACGGGCCGCCCAGGAGCAATTTCCTCTGCCGATTTGTTCTCTATAGGTCAATACACTGTAGCATACACCAAATAATTACACCAGTAAAGTACACGATAACAACGTTAAGCCGCGCTGACTCTCAGCGCTGACTGGTCAAGCATCTCGAAGGAGAAAAGACCGAGAGGAAAAACAGCGTGTGTGTGTGTGTGGCCATTTGCAAACTCATCGCCAGACTCACGCTGATGACAGACAAAACACTGGCATGCTTTTACACCAGTGAGGAGGCAATAAACGCTCGAGAGAAGTGCTCCGAAAATGAGATTATGGGTGCTTCCGGCTCAGAAACTACACGCCCTAAACGATGTAACTCTGGAGCCGATGCAGGAGGGATCCTCCATCATTCTCAGCCCCTTGCCGTTTCTCTGCCGCCATTATTCCAAGTATTAGAGGACCGTTTAGGTGTAATACAACTGCATTTGTGAGCGTACTGGAGCTGACATTAGCAGTCAAGTATTATAAGTAGGCCAAAACCCTCAAGGGAGTCTCCGAGAAAGGGACGAGGGCAGTGATTTACTCTTAACTTTCCCTCCGGAGACGTGCGGTGGCACGCTGAAGTGCCCGCCCTCGTGAAGCGCTCTCCTGGAGACCGACTCTCACAATGCCCGAAGAACGGCAAGTCTGGCAGTGAATGAATTACATTTAACACTTTGACCAACAAAGGTTCGCAATCCCCCGAAGCAATTAAGGGGATTCTCTTCTTTCCATGTCATCTTTCATTTCCAAGGACTGCGTGCTCCTTCAGCCAGCTGTTGAAGAATGCCTGCTTTCACTAAAGTATTTGGAAGAGTTATAGAGTTGTTGAACACCTCATGGAAAGCAAATTGTTTGTTTGTTTGTTGTTGTTGTTTTTCTGAAATGACCCCTGCATGACTCCCCTGGGAACTAAATCTCAGTATTTTCCAGTCTTTGGCCAACTTTTTATGCAAACACATTTCTGCAGACTTCTGACACCGCGCCACAGGTCAGTGGCTCATCAGTGCCCCGGTGTTCAACGGAACAGCAACCTAATTAGCGCCGGGAATCCAATTCACCGCAGACTGATTAATGACCCACTGAACAACATTTATGTTTTTTTGTTTTTTTTTTACTTTAGCGGCATGCCAGCAATGAAATTCTCGACTCTTTCTCAACTTTCGCTCCGCTTTGGCACGCAGTCGCACGGATCGGCCCCGTGTTACGGCTCATTTTTGGTCCTTCGCCGCAAACGGAATTTGATTGTGGGCCCGGAGAAGCCGATAAAATGGATGAAATATTTCACGTCGCTTGATTCTGTAATAAATCAAAGCGCCAGTCCCTGGCTTCGTTCCAACACTTGTATACGGTCTGCACGCTCATATAGGCGCGCACAGTGAATAAGCATTTACTGCACTGGTGTTAAATGGACCATCCGATCATCCTTTGTAATTCGATTACATTGAATTTTCATCTCAATTAATTCCTCTGTTGGTGGCGGTCAGGTCACGCTTATCTTTGTGAACAAAGGTGATGTTTCTGTCATTTGCAAGAGGGTAAGTTTGTGCAGATTACACAGACATGTTTCTCTTTTCCTCTTCTCTTCTAGTGGTGTCTGGTTGGGAGAAATTCTACTGGACTGAACGCTCCTTCCAATTTTTTTCTTTGGATGAGACCATCGTCAGGAAAAATTCTGCGAGATCTCAGAATGACATAATTGCTCGCAACAGTATTTGCACATCGGCAGTGGCATCCCGTTTAAGCGTGGCAAATAAAGTGGTTCGGATATGGGTTTTTTTTGAGTTACCCTAATTAAATGCTCACTAAAATTTAAGGAAAGGTGGCGGCTACGTTTTTTTAAAAAGCCATCACGGGATGCCAACATCGCGCATGCGAGCCCGCAGCTCTCCTCCGGCTAATTATAAAGTTCACACAACTTCTTACATTTGAAATTTTTTTAGCAGCTGGAGACGTGAGATCAGTGGTGGGAAACATTTTTCCTCGGGAGTGCCATGCTGACTTGCTGCATGTGAAGTAAGCAAAGGGCCGCACATATTGGCAAATTAATTGATACGTGACAAACACGAGTGAGGTTAAACTATGTGAATTTGTTTAATGCCGCACGATTCGCGAATTCACCCGGCATCGGCCTGACAAGGAATTCTCACGTTCCGCTGAACCTGCAAGCAAAAAGTGCGCTAGCCCGTCAGCAATGGCAGACAGCACCCTCTGGTGGAGTCGGGTTAAATAGCAGCACAGAATCCTCACACTCATCCCCTGGGGGGTTCATTTTGTCTTCTGTTGAGGACGCCGCGGGATAAATATGGATGCTTCACGGGGTGGTTCTGGTGCTCAGGATGGGTTGGGGGTACACTATATGAAAGATTATGATCCAGAGGGTTCATTAACTTCCAGTTAGCCCTACGTTTATTGGGTTCTTGCTTGGCTCATTCAACTACCCCAGCAACAAGTTTCAAGAAAGTCAGTCCAGCAGTTTTGTAACAGAAACGGACATGGGTGAAAACATAATATCCTTGTGGCTGGCTAAAAAAAAAAAAAAAAACATCTTCTCCAAAAAAAAAAAATCTTCTCTCCATGACTCCGGATAAGTCAAACAACATGCGGCCAGATGTTATGACTAAGTAAGTAAGTAGCTCATGTAAAGCTGCTCACATTAAAAGGCAGTGAGGCCACATAAGTAACCGTCCCGCCTCGGGTGAGCAGTTTCTGCCACATGTCTGCATGCAAATGAGCGCACTCGCCTCCCCGCGCGGGTCAGCGGCAGCGGCTCGGCGGGTCGCACACCACCCCCCCCACCCCTCCCGCTAAGCCCGTCGAGAGTTGCGGCGCGTCAGTGTTGTGTGCTGCTGTAGCTTCGGGGCATGGAGGAGCGCTGACAACCGCGCTGCGCGGTACATCTGTGGTGGCTGCCGGGTTCTCCGGGGTCGCGGTGAAAACAACAATCAATAATCCAGCTATCATGTGTCACCGGCGGGACGCATGCACACACACGTTTAACGCACACACACACACACGTTTTTTTTTCCCCCTCCCACCATGCATCTCGCCAGGTTTCTCTTATCTCCAGCCCTTGCTGTCTCTCTTCCTCTTGGTCTTACACAACATGTTATTTCCCTTCACATGACCATCCTGCTCCGAGCCGTCATTAGAGGCTTATTGATCGCCCTCATTGCTTCTCCTCCTTGTCTTCCTTTGCCTCATCTGTTGCAGCGGTGTCTGTTTATGAAAGCATCGCTTTTCATTTGGCCGCAGCACCGCCGTGCAGGTGCTGCTATCTCCGTAGCGATAAAAACACATAAAATAACTACAGCAAAATGAGGGATATGAGGGTGTGCGTGCTCGCGCGCGCGTGTGCGTGTGTGTGTGTGGTTGTGTGTCAGGGGAGGGGGATGCATCGAGGAAAACTGTCGGCAGAGCCGCAGATAAGCAGTTGAAATAACAAAAAAACAATATTCATCCATCAAAAAAACAAAGAGAGAGACGCTGTCGGGTCTCGCCGCGCCGCGCTCCGCGCACGCGCCTGTTTGCTCACAAACAAACCTCAAATCCTCGTCTCTCCGCCGCCGTTTCCCCACATCACTAAGGGTGAGGTGTGTATCCAGCTGCCACAAGAATACACCCATCGCAGGAGGGGATGAAGGGAGGAACACGAATCAAATCCGCATCCGCTGCTTCCCCCCCACCCCTCCCACTTTATCCCGACCACCCTCAGCTGAAGTGGAGGGGCGGTGGCGTCATAAAATATGACACAAAGGACTGAAGCCCCCCACCCCCTCACCCTCGCTGCATCCATGAAAGAGAGGTGGGCAGCAGGGGCTTTGTGAATATCTCATGAGTTCGACGAGAGTGGTTCAATCAGGCCCTACAAGAGGGAAAGGAGATGAGGGAGTTATGGGGGCAAGGCATCGTGAAAGGTTTCCCCCGCCCCTCGCCTCTCCTGTCTTTATTTCGATCCGCCCTTCCACTCGTTTTTCTTTCCATCTCAGTCAACCTCGTGTTGGTCTGGCTTTTTTTTTTTTTTTTTTGCACTACTCTGGCCCTCCCATCTCTCTCTGCCATCTCATCGCCTCCTTGCCGCAGTCCCAAGAGGGCCACTTTAGCTAAACAAGGGATTTGGAGATCAGAGGCCGATCTGCGGCGAGAGGTAAACACAGGAGACTTCTGCCGTCCTTCGAACGGACATAATGACGGTATCGACTGGGCATATTCAAGCCCGTCGCACGTTGAAGGCACTGCGACTGACGCGAGTCACTGAGAAGTTAATAATTGAAAAGCAGCATGATGGAAAATGTGAAGTCACAGCTCCGCGCTCCCGCTGAATGTTTTCCACTTTCGTTCAATTAATTTCAAGTCAAGAGAGTTGAGTAATGAAAGAGCCGGGATGAAAGACGAGGATAAAACCATTAGATGTCAACAATGAGATGACACAATGCGCTGTGACTCTTGACATTTCATATCCGTAATTCAGTGTTATACCGAATGTGCAGCACCGCTCAGGTAAAATGCATCGTGGGTTCACGTCTTTGTTTGGTTGATTTGCATGCTAACGAGCACTAAACAACAGGTGAGGGTTAAGTGAATATCGCTATTTTTATGAGTGTCTGGTCATCAGCTTGCGTTGGAAAAATGAGATTTTGACCCGAGGGCGGCACTAGATGAAACAAACAAAGCTACAACAATCCGTCGAAAGGGGAGGATGAATGTAAGCTCCGAACGCAGTTCATCCAAAAGATGTCAAGATTTTTCAAAAATGAACAAGAATTTAAAATTTATTGTGGAGAGATTCGTGATTTTTTTTTTTTAAGAAAACAGCAGTTGCCGTTCCATCTGAAGTTTATCATCATTATTCTGAAAAAACAAAACCCACCGTAATTCAAAGATAAAAACAAAAGACACTGGATTAACAAGATACTCCACTGACAATATAGCAGCGGTATTATAAAAAAAAAATAATACACTCATTAAATCTCCTAAGAGGGCACAGTAAGTGTGGTTTATTGTGCCCAGCGTGAGATGGTCTTAGTCAGTCAGCCCTTTATATCTCGCAGCTTCTCTCCTGCTGTCTGTGCTCACCCATACTTCGTTTTAATACAGTTTAAAAGCACTCTTAGGTACATATTTTTCCGCGTAGTTACGTGACGACATGATAACCAGTTGTTTTCGTTTACCGAGTGATGCTGAGGGAGCTGCTGTCGGTCTCTCGCAGGACAAGATCGGTGATTCTGTTGTGCCCAAAAGTCACTTGCTTTGCCTCTAAGTGCTTTTTTTTTTTTTTTTTTTGATGGTCACTGAAGAGCCAGCAGAGAAATGTGTGTTTGTGTGTGTGTTGCAAAGCCGCAGACAGGTCTCAAACAAAGCTAATTCTCTCCTGACGTGTTCATCGGAAAACGTGTATCTTGGTGTCAGAACATTCTGAGGGATACGTGGCTTGCGATAACAATTACTTCAGTGATGATGGGACGAGGGAATCAGCCCTTATCTGTGTTCACGCTTGCTTTCCCGCCCATTTGCTTTGAGAGGGTCAGATCCTGCCACTTGTCTCCTGAGGAGGTGGGGCTGTGGTAGAGCCCATGTGACACTGACACGGGAAATGACCCACCTGGGGAGTATCTTGTTAATCCATTATCTTTGATTAAAAAAAAAAAAGATACCAATCCAGTTTGCAGCAGAGGCCTTTCATTTCCCTCACTCGCCATTTCATGTTCTACACATTATTGAAAGGTGTTTGCTTTTTGCTTTTTATTGCCGACGCCACCAACTCAGCGCTCGGGGTGTGGGGCTGAGCGCCGCCGCCGATGTCCGGCGGTCCACCAGCGGAGGGGAATCTTTGCATTTCAGCCGATATTTATCCAGGCCTTATCAGCAACAAGCCTCGAGGAAGCTTGAGTATAGCGTCTATGATCAGTTCAAAAAACTTTTTAAAAAAAAAAAAAGATGTTATATGAGGATATGTGTTTCATAATTCATCGAAAGCTAACGTTAAGTCGATTTATTACTTTGAAGGCATGAAAAAATGATTGTCCCCCTAGAAGGGCTGCGGACTGTAAAAGGCACGTCGGAGCCTGATGTGTGCAAATCGAGACGCGAAGTCCAACGCCAGCGAACGTTCGGCTGGGCCCCGTCACGACGATCTGCCTTGACACTCGCGCGTGGTCGCGTGTGGCGGCGAAAGCGCGAGCGCAAAGCTACTCCGCCGCTGGTTGCGTAAGAGCGCTATCGTGTAAGCGCTGCGCCGCGGGTGAAGCAATTACACCCGCCAATGCCGCCGTCTCATGGCGGCGCACATGACCGGCAACGTGACGCAAGCGCCGCCTGACGCGGGCGCAGAGCGTGCGTCGCAGCCTGAAGACCTGCCTGTTCACCTGAGGCTCATTCGCGACGGGGGGGGGGGGCAATGTCTTCGTGAGACTCTTTTTGTCAAGGCGGGGAATCTGTGGTGGCAAAGACAGATCTACGGTGGATGTGGAAGTGTGTGTGTGTGTGTGTGTGTATCAAAATATCTAGCTCCTATTGGTTGCTCTTACTCAACGACCCGAATGTTTGGCACAGTAACTCCAGTAAATTGAAATTGAATTGCAAGAACTGAATTTGAATTGCGAGAACTGAATGTGAAAGTATATAGAAAGTTGAATTTTCAGTGAGGATCCAATACAGTTTCAGAACAAATGAATTCAGTTTCATAATTTTACATTTAGTTTCAAGTTTATCGAAATTCAGTTCCAAACTAATAAATTCAGTTTCAAATTATGCTATTCAGATTCAGTTTTTCAATGCAATGATTCAAATTAAACAATACAAATTCAAATTATGTGATTCAAATTCAG